>JAGFPH010004012.1:112313-127162 GCA_018207615.1 Philaenus spumarius | reverse complement strand
AGGCCTCTGTGATTTTCAATATTTACCTATGCACCACAATGGGAAAAAAATGGAATACATTTACGACACATTGGTTCCAAAAGGCTTACTTACACCTGATTGGTTTACAAAATCCGCAGACTATTTCCTACCACCCGCAGCATTTTCTCGAATGGATACCATGCAGGTTAGAATTCTTTTTAGAATACTATTCACTATATTAATATAACAATATTTACAGAACATGTCCAGTTTTATAGTTAACTCTAAAGAAATACTTCAGATAACTGGATTAAAAGCAAAAGAAAAAAACATTAATGGTAAAAACGTTTTTTTTAAGTGATTAGTACATTTATTGTTCTTAACATTATTTAAAAATTTTAGATCTGTTTTTATAATATTTCAGGATTTATTATTTGCGAAATTTCTTTAATTTTAATTCCAACTGAAATTTAATTTTTCACAGCGCAATTCATTCATATTTATCAGTAATTGAGTTATAGGGTGAACTAATTATTTCTGAACAAGTTGTAATGTGTTTTTTTTTAAGTGGAGTAATTTTTATGAATCAGATGTAAGGTAGTTTATGAAGCAGTTTAGGGTCAATTGAGGAGTTTCTTGAAGTCACATTAGAATTTTGAAATTAAATCATTTTTGTTTCGCTATCATATAAGAAAATTCCTCTCATTCGTGCAGAACTAGTGGCTTTACTGTGCGTGCGTCAGGATCCAGTTCACTGCTATCCCCACAACCCTAACACAATTTAAGTGCAGAGTATAAAATAACCTGTTTGCTTCGCCACGAGTCTCTGAGCTCTCTAGCAGTTATATTTATTTTTTTAGTCTATATTTATGTTTTCATTTTTTAATTTACACCTTGTATTTTGAATGAATCGATCAATTTTATTTATTTGTTTGTTTTTTATTTTACAAAATAAAAATATGTGTTTTTTTTTTTAGGGGTCTGCGGGCAGTGATTTTTTGGTTCGGGTCGGGTAGTGAAATTTTTCACTCGGGTCGGGTTCGGGTAGGGTAATGAAATATTTCACCCGAGTATAGTCGGGTAGTGAAATATTTTACCCGAGTCTGAACGGGTAGTAAACGAAAAATCGAAGCAAGTGATGAGGTTATATTTAATAGTAAATACAACTTTTTTTTCTGAATTTAGCACTTATTTCAGAATTCATAAATATTATATTATTACTGTATGGCTATGCCTACTTAGTAAGTTATTAGGTTAGTAAAAACATAATCAGTCTAACCAAACTAAATTATTAATTATTAGGCTAATTGAAATATTTTTTCTACTCCTAAAAATACTGATTGCTGAATTAGATTTATTTTCCGTTCGATTAGTATTTTATCGTTTGTATTGATATTTCTCTCGTTATCTCTATCTGTTACAAAACTCGTAGGCCTAGCAGTAATAGGATGGCTACACCGATGTTAATTTTCTAGTGATAAAATTGCTTATTTTAGGAAATCTAAACTATACAGAACAAAAATAATGAAAAATAAAACTATTAACCAAAAATACGGAACTAATCAAATAAATCATCCGTTTTACAAATGCAACCAACATAGTTTACTTACTTATATCAACATTGTTGTTTACAGAGAACATTGAACATATCATAGAATAAAAGGTCCAAATACTGGCTGCACTGTAGGTTTTAGACAAATCACTAAAATAGGCTAAAAGTACCTTTTCATTTGTTAGGCTTTTAACTCCCATCGTTTGGTACCACTTTTTATATTTAATATATGCTGCTTTATATATTTCTTTTGATTTAGCTTTTGCTGCTATTTATTCTATGTCTGAAGGTAAACTTGCATCCGATTCAGTAATTTTTCACTTTTATTTTGCCTTAATCCTTCAAAACAATAAATTCATATTAAGGTAACATCTACACCAAAATAAACCGTAGTTATGAAAACATTGATTGTTACAAATGCAACGTTTTGCAAATTAGCATCAGTAATACAAAATTTTATTTTTCAACAAAATTTTTTTAAGTCCAAATTAAAAAATCTATAATATGTGTATTTAAATTTTATTTTCAATTAAATTTACAGTTAACCTTTAATAATTATCAATTTTCTATCAATTACCACTTTAAAAAACAAACTTTCCAAAAATATTTAACTCTAACCTCAAAAGTTTGTTTACCTTTGATGTTATAACAATGTTTATACATATGATCAATGTTTAGCCTCTCTGACGTCACACAATCCCATTACGTATTCTACAATCCGTCCCTTGCAAATTTTGAACATCTATGATTTACCTCAGATGTCCAATCTTCGCGCTTTTCTTACGTTAACCGTGCAAGTTAGGTATGACGTCATTCTCTTATTTAAGGCCTATTTTGATAATTTTTTTGTTAAATTTTTACTTTTTCCAAATTTTCTCCATGGTCGGGTTTTGTCTGGCTATTCTAGTACTCACTTAGCATGACCAAGGCAAATAAATGAAAACTAAGACATGTGATGGCAAACTCTAAAAACTTTAATTACCCATCATTTGACCTCATTCACATGACATAAAAATAATACAACATACAAATTTTTATAATTTTAAATTGATTAAGAAATATTTTAGCAAAAAAGAGAGAGACTATTAGACTGTCAAATGAATTAAACCCCAATTGAATTAAAAATACGAAATTACAAAATCACCTCTACCCTAGGCTAATTTACATCTCAAAATCGTCCATCCTCCACAAAAAAGTTAAACAATTTATTTATGTTTTCAATGTTACTATCCCCTTCAAATATATTTTATTGTTTAAATAATACTTGCGTGATCACTTTAAACCACGATGAGCTCATACAAATCTATCACACTTCGCACCGCAGAGCACATGGTCGAAGAGTTTTATCTCCGTATAACTTTTTGAATCGATCATTTCTTCAAAAGAAAACTTTTACATGACACTCACTTGCCCTCAGCCCACAATTAAATAACTCATTATTGTTGATAATTGACCTACTTCTGGTCAAAAACTTATAATTTCTTTTTAAGACATACTGCTATACATCCATTTGATTCAACTGACTAACGAAGAGTGAATGTTGCAAAACGTTTTTCTCCCGCTTCTAGCATACATTGATGTTTATGATGTTATTGTCTTTCAAATAATTGCAAGTATTATTTTCGATGTAATTATTTTTTTTTTAACTCACTTTTCATTGTATTAATTTTTTATATTAACATATACACTTTTATTTTATATAAATTTCTCATAGTGTCTATTCTATTTATTATGATTAGCCATTTGTTTGAATTCTCACCATAGGTCAAATTCTCATTTTTAATTCTTCTAAAAAGTTCGTACTTTCTTTATAAAAAATTATTGTTTACTTTATAATTAAAGTACAGTAAGTCCTCTACTTACGAACGTTCGATTTACGAACTTTCGAAGCTACGAACAAAGTTCCAGGAATTAAAAATGATTGACAGGAGGCGGGAAGATATGACCGTGAGAGGCGGGAAGAACGGAACGTGGCTCAACACGATTGGCTGTTAGCCTATGCTATAAATAGTCATTCCAGTCCACTCATTTCAGTTTGGACTGTGGTCGCGTATTAGATGTGTTATAACTAAGTGTTTTGTACTGTTTTTTGATACTGGACGAAAAGAAAAGAACTTCTACTCAAACTTCTATTACTCAGTTCTTTAATAAGAACTCTAAAGAGGCCTGTATTGTGGGAGATCCAATGCCATCAACATCAAAGGAATGAGTGGACTTCCTACATTATGTGTTTTTAAAAGTTTTATAACTAATTACATTGTTATATTTTATTTAAAAAACAGTTTTCTTTTTAAACTTATATGTATGTAATGTACATAGTTGTTTTAGCGAAGTTCTTT
Organism: Philaenus spumarius; assembly: GCA_018207615.1. Taxonomy (NCBI): domain Eukaryota; kingdom Metazoa; phylum Arthropoda; class Insecta; order Hemiptera; family Aphrophoridae; genus Philaenus; species Philaenus spumarius. The sequence goes on along the minus strand of JAGFPH010004012.1, from coordinate 123,310 downwards.
TAATAAATGAAGTGATTGATTTGCACATGAATCGTATTTATCTTACCTTTTAGCAATTTCTTTTAACAAATTGAATTCAACATTACAGTATTCAAGTAGCCTATACAGTACAGTACAGTAGCATAATTGTAAAAACAGTGTTGTATGTACAGTACAGTACTGTATTTACAATTCTTGCGCCAAACTCCGTGTGTTTCGAGTTACGAACTTTTCGACTTGCGAACGTTTGCTGCGAACGCATTAAGTTCGTAAGTAGAGGACTTTCTGTATTACCCTTTTTATTATTTAACATTAAATTATTTTTTGTTTATATATTTAGTTATTTTTCTCTAATTTCCCTACTCTCTCTCTCCTATCCTATGAGATACAATTCTACATAGGTAATTGATCAAGTTAACTATTACAAATACACTATATTATGCCTCTCTCTTTACATTTGAATTTTTAGATGAAATTTTCATATAGGCCTACACCTTTTTTTATAATTCTCGTTGTCAATGGGCACATGTGTTACACAAATTGAACAGCTGAGAACTACTAGTGCTGCCTGCACGCCGCTTCTCGAACTAGCGGCCTGTAGAAATAAAGCATGCATTTTTACTTTCCCTAGAGCTGTAAAATATAACTTTACTGTACGCTCAGGATAGGGACTTTTAACATGTGGTGGGTGATAAATAAATTTAACTATATAAACAATATTGTAATAATTGTAAAAGTTACAAATTTGATGTAATAAACTTTTATATTGCAAACCAAGGACAGTTAATTCATTTCTAATATTTAAGAAATTTATAAGGTATAACATATCTGAGGTTATAATTATCTTCGCTCAAATTTGTTTTCTTGTTGAATATATTTGATTATGATTGTAACTAATTTTAACATGTTGTTTTAAAAAATTATCAAGCTGTTAAGAGTATCTAATTTTGTATTTGACGGCTATAATTCTGTCACAAGTACTCTCACAGAATTTAAGAACCCTCTAACCTGAATAAAAATAGGTTAAGATAATGTAATTGCAATGTGACATCACGTTTGGCAATGTCCTGAAAGCAATATTTAGTCATAGGATTCTCAGAGACAGTGGCATACCTGGCCTTTTGGAAGCCATGGCTTATCAATAACACAGTTTAATATTCTATGACATTGACTTCACAAAAATGGCTTCACCTTAAAAGTTTTTTGATTTGTGATGCATATGGCTGCGATACTTCTTGTTAGCTTTAGTGTCCCTATTAGACTTGTCTAACTACAATGTAAAATTTGTCTCATAGTCCATTAAAGTTAAAGTTTGAAACCTATTTTAATAAATCTATTGTGGAAGCATAAAGAGAGAACTTTCTCAGCATGGTAGATTTCTTTAGTTTGCAGTTTGGTTTAGAAGTAGGCTACATCCATTGGTCGGTTTTAACTGAGAGAATATAGATCCGATTATCGTAAGGCCGAATTATTTTCTATAGATTATGACCAAAAAGGTTTTCTGCCTCAAAGAAAAAAGTATGAGATAGTCCATAAGTTGAGGAACTTAACTCCTTGACACACAATATTTGTTGTGCATAATTTTGTTACATTAAACACAGATTGTTTTAAAGTGTTAGCAATTCCTTAGTGTTTGAATGTTTTAAATCTTTATTGTTATTTGTTTTGTATTGTGTAGTGTGGTTACAATTTATTAGTGTATTTATAAAAGGTAAAACAAAACTAATTCTGTCTATTTATTTGCAGAACTACCAATACAGACAAGAACCTGTAGATACTAAAGGCAACGTCGCACCTTACATTATTGGACGTACTCGTAGAAGACGATCTGGCCATGCGACATTTGTGTCATTCAATGTGGATAATATTCCTTCTAAACCACGTGATCTGGCTCTGAAATATCTTCAAATTAAGTTTCTTGCTGGAGAACATTTTGAGAAAATTAAAGAGGTATATAAGACTGAACTTTATTCTTGTTTGTGTTATTTTATATTTAATAGATTTTGTGTAAGTTTTGTTTTCCTAAGGCAAGGTGGAAATGCTACCATAGTTATAATAGTGAAATTGATTTATTTGTAGAGCACTTTCATGATGCTACAGGACCAAGGCATGGTATTTTAAATTAAATAAGAGATTTAAGTAAGTAGATCCAACATATGCAATTTTACAAACAAAACAAAATTTTATTTTCGATTTCTGTGATTCCCCGAGTAAGCAGACAACCTTGAATGATCATAATAATTATGACGTTGTAATTTTGATTTAATGTGTAAAAAGTTATTTTTAATTGTGAGAGAAAACAAAAATATAATTCCCTAGAAGTGAGATCAGCCATTATGTCTGGAAAAATATAAAATTGGAGGAGCGATTCAGACAGTTAAACAATAAACTTTTGACATAGACGGTTGAGTGCTGCCGTGCTTTGTTAATAAACATTCTTATGTTAAAAGTTATAAATTAATATTATAATTTCTTCGACAATTATACATAAAATGAATAGTTTCATCGATAAACAAAAATTAATTAGTTCATTACAAATCTCAGATGTGATTGGACGGACTCTCTACTGTTTTACGGAAGTTGTGTATTTGAAATAGTTAACCAGTAATTTTAACAAGTTCTAAGAATTAATTGATAAAATTATTTCTATGAGAACATTTTCGATTTCAAACAAATTCAATGGACGATGTTTTTGATTTTATAACATAATCATTATCAAATTTGAACATAATTTGATAATATTACATACTGATAAATATTACCAATATCACCGAGTGCCAAGATTTTTCCTAAGTGAACATATATATAATCATATATTAGAGGTGGCAGAGAGAGTATTAACTCTATCGAACACTCACAATAACCAGGTTTTTGTGTGACTGTAGAGTTATGTCAATTATGTTTTATAGCTCATTGGGTATGTTATGTAAGGGTGAGAGTGAATGGTGAATGTGAGCGATTGAAACAATAAATATAAACGTATTCATTCTTTTGTACTTATGAATGGGAAAGGGTTGTTTTTATTTTTATCCTATACTCTAATACGAGCAATGTCTGTTTGTTTGTTTGTGTGTTTGTACGAGCAATCTCGAGATCCAGCGGAAGGATTTTGCTGAAACTTTGGGATTAGAGGCTTTTGGGACTAAAAAATCGATTGGTGAAAACCACTACCTCAGGAAAACTCATATTTTTCTGAAAAACTCATTTGAAAATTGAAAATTTTTAACATTGGGGTTATGTAATTTAAAATCAATAGGATACATATGACAAACATCAGCTGTTTCCTATAATATTTCCATCAGCTGTCTCCTATAATTTTTTTTTTTTTTTTTTTTTTTTTTTTTGTCTTAAAGGTTATAATTATTGTTTTAAGCTTGAAATCAGCTGACCCGTGTTAATATTTCGCGAGTTATGAGTAGGCCTACAAAACAGTACTTACCTGATTTGTATTTACATACATTTTCCTATAAAAAAAAACACAATTAACAAAAATACCGAGTAATGCTCGGTCGCCCAGGTACTTTCTTATTAAATGTCTTATTCTTGGGTATGAGCTTAAGTTTATAGCCTTTGGGAATGAGTATGTAAGGGTGTGAGTGAATGGCGAATGTGAGGGACTGAAACAATAAAATAAATATAAATGTATGCATTTTTTTTGTATTTATGAATAGGAAAAGGGTTATGTTTATTTTTTATTTCTTATTTTAATTTCTTATTACAGTTTTTTATACCGCATTAGAAGAATGATCAATGCAAAGTGATTTTTATTTCATTAATTGTATAAGGATAAGTGGTATTTAAGTTATTTACTATTTATTTATAAATCTAATCATAATGTAAGGTAAGTGTTCTGTATTCTTTTTATTTGTAGTTTGGAATAGGGGTTGTTTAATTTTTGTTTGTTTGTTTTTAATTAGTTTATCTTATAGGATTTGTTTAATTAGGTTTTATGTTTTGTATATCTGGCACCAATTTGCAAGTGTAGCTGTGTAATGGGGCGGAGGGTGAGCTAGGCTTATATAAGTATCTTTTTGTTAGTTGTTTAGGATTATGAATAGAGTTAGGGATATAGATTTGTTCGGGAGTGTGGGATGTGTCGAACTGAGTGATGGTTTGTGCTATAGTTTCGGTGACAATCTAGATGGCTACCTTACTTTAAACATATTTAGTTCTAATATCAGGAGTTATTAAAAAAATATTGATAATATGTTAATTTATTTAGAAGGGATTAACAGTAAATTTGATATTGTTGTTTTAACTGAGTGTTGGATTAGTGAGGGGGCTGTAGACATTAGTTTCGAGGGGTACGATATGATCAGGACTGTTAATAAAAAAAATCAAAATGATGGTACTATTATATATGTAAAGCAGTCCTTATCAGTTGTTTCCCAAGAGATTGTGTTGAGTGATGTAAATGGGTTGATTCTTGATTTTGTAATGGGGGACAGACGATGCAGTTTGTTGGCTGTGTATAGGACTCATGACAGTGACGTTGAACTTTTTATTGACGCTTTAGAAAATTACTACAGCAATGTAAATAAACATAAGACTTATATTTTCACAGGTGATATAAAATTAAATTTATTGAAAAATGACAGATACTTAAATGTACTGACTGGGGCCGGGTTTGTAAGCTGTGTGAACGTATCGACTCGAGTGTCCGGCGAGGGTAGTTCATGCATTGACCATGTATTTGTTTACCATTTTGATTTCGATAAAGTGCAGGCTGCAGTAATTCAAACCCACATCACGGACCATTATAGCACAGCGCTTGGCATACAGTTTGAGCTGCCTTCGGGGACTGTTTCGAAGTCTCCAATTCCGTCTTTTTTCGATAAAAATGAATTTGTTCGATTATTGACTAAACTAGAATGGGAATCTGTTACCTGTTCGCAAGATATCCGAGTTTGTTCTTTAATTTTTGAATCTCTTATTCGGAAACTTGTGCACGGTTCAACGAAAAGTACTTCATCGTTCATATCACGCAATAAAAAATTAAAACCTTGGATTACTACTGGTCTTATTCGATCTATTAGAAAGAGAGATAAAATCGCAAAATTAGTAAGGAAGCAACCATTTAATACGGTCCTTAACACTATTATAACGACAGTTAAACGGAATTATTATAGAGACCAATTAACTCAATGTACAAATGATCCGAAACATCTTTGGGAAATTATAAACGATTTGAGCGGTCGCGGTAACAGTAAGAAAGGGTTTCAATAAAACAATATTTGCAAGGTTCCCAGTCAGACATAAACACAGACACATATAAACAAGTTGCTAATGAATTCAATTCGTACTTCTCCAACGTCGGATATAATTTAGCGTTATCTATCGACTCCGGTGGTGAACCTATAATAAGGGACGAAGACTACGTGACCTTATCTAATTTCAACTTACGTACCGTTACTGAATACGACATTATAAGATATACAAACAGTTTGCAAACAGGCTCTGCACCTGGTTGCGATGGCATCTCAGCGTCCCTTCTTAAGGACAACATTGATCTGTTTATGAAGCCTTTACTTCACATAACAAACTTAAGTATTGAGTCAGGAATATTTCCTGATATATATAAAACTGCTATGGTTTTCCCTCTTTTTAAAACTAACGACAAATCGGAAAAAAATAATTATCGTCCTATATCTCTATTAAGCGTGTTTTCAAAAATTATTGAAAAAATCGTTAAAGACCAGCTAATTTCATATTTAAACAAACACAAAATTCTAACGCGTTGTCAGTACGGCTTTAGACGAGACAGAGGGATATCTGATGCCCTGTTTGATTTGACCAGCAACATCAATGATGTTATTAGCAGTAATAGGCGTAGCATTGTGGTTTTTTTTTTTTATCTTGCTAAAGCGTTTGACTCCGTTGACAGGGAGAAACTTCTTCGCAAATTGAAATTAATCGGTTGTAGAAGAAAGTCTTACTCGTGGTTTGAAAGCTACCTGTCCAATAGGAAGCAGATTGTTTCTATATGTGAGGTAAACAGTGATAGTTGTTCTGTTAACTATGGGGTGGTTCAGGGAAGTACTCTGGGGCCGCTTTTGTTCTTGATTTATATAAACAATTTGAACAAATTAAATATTGAGGGCAAATTCTTTCTTTTTGCTGATGATACGGCTATATTATTTGAAGGGGGAACTTGGGAAAAGTACAGGGAAAGGCATTGAGGGGTTTGGCTTCCGTAAAAAAGTGGTTTGACCAAAACGTGTTAACTCTTAATGTTTCTAAAACTAAATTTCTGCCGATTTCACTGAGAGCTTGCACTGATCTAAATCTAAATTCTTTAAAACTACATTCTTGTGGTGATTATCTCAACAAGGTGTGTTTATGCGAACATATTGAAAGCACTGATTGTTATAAGTATCTTGGAGTAATGATTGATAAACAGATGAAATGGACTGAACATGTCAAATATGTAAGGCAATAAACACGCAAACTAATCTATGTTTTTAAGCATCTTAGTGAAATCCCAAATGTTCAAGAGCTGAAACTATCTTATTATGCATATTGTCAATCATTTATGGGGGGAATAATAGCCTGGGGGGGTGCCTTTAAAACAATTCTTGAACCTCTAAACATAATTCAAAAATCTATACTTAAAGCTGCATTGCGTAAAGGCCGTTGTTTTTCTACTGAGACACTTTTTGACGAATTTAAGGTTATGAATCTTAGACAAATTTATGTCAAAACTCTTGCAATTTATATTTTTAAAAACTACCGAGATATTTTCGAAATTACAGATCATCAAAGTTTGACACGCAGCTCAAAGTCACTTGGAATTTTAAATAAAAAATTAAGTGAGACTTTCTCGGTCACGAATTCACATTACATAGCTCATGTTTTATATAGGAATCTACCTGACCACTTACGTATGTTTAATAACTTTAAACTTCAGACATTTAAGAAACATATTACCAATTGGCTTCTGGACTTGGGAAGGGACGGTACTGAGAATGTCATTGTATCCATCTACAGGTAGCAAATATATTTACCCTTGTTTATTGTACTACCTTATCTCTCTGACTATTATTGATTCTCGTGTGTTGAAGCAGTAACTATTTGTTGACCCGGGTTGTTTTGGTTCGATATGGACTTGGATTCCTCCGTTTGGCACTTCCCACTCTACTCTACCTATATTGTTTTTATATTATAAAACTTTAATATAGATCAATAAATATATGTCTTCCTTGTTGTAACTTAGATTTTTAGATGCGACTCGTGCCTACGCACAGGCTAAGCCTATGTGGGCACAATTTCCTTGATATTATTATGCATTTATTCTGTATTATATTTAAGGAAATAAAAATAAATTGAATGGAATTGAAAATTGAATTGATAATAAACTGTGAATCTTTTGTAAAGACAACAAGATATTTTGGAACGTCGGGTTGGATAACGAGTCAGTCGCATCATGAGAGAACAATTGTCAACCACATCTGATGAAATCATAAAATGTTAACAATGTTGAATTGTTCTAGCACATACAAAATTAAAAATTAGGTTACAAATTTTACGGGAGATAGAATTGGTTTATTTATTATTATTTTTAAATTATTTTTTATTTTAATTCGTCTGCTTCTAAAATCTGTAACTTAATTCTAAATTTAAAATTAATTTAATTTTGATTCAATTTAAAATTGTTTAACTATTTTAATTTTTGTAATATTTATTTAAATTTTGGAAATATTTTGTCATTTATTTTATATTTAATTTTTAGTTTTTGTGCATGATTGTAATTTTGCAAAGTTCATTAAAATTTGAATTATTGGTTGTCACATTTATCTGGTATTTATTTTTGTATGAATAATCTAGATTGTTGTACTTAATGCCTTGCATGAACCAACTTTCGCTTATTATAAAATGATTGTATTTTAATTTTCACAATAATTTATAATTGTAATTTTAAATTTTCTTTTTGTTTATTTTTTCATTTATTATTTTTCTAACCTTACATATCTGATCTCAGTAGCTGATTAATCTTGTTGTTGAGTTATAACTGAATCGCCTCATCATACCCCATGCCAACAGTAAAAGTCAGTTTACTCTGTGTGAATTAATACTATTTAAAACTCAAAAGAAAAGAATACTAACTTGAATTGAGTGACTGTCTTCACATAACTTATACAATAGAATTTGTGTTACAGTACCTTTTTTGAAGAACTGTTTATAAGAAATAATAATATGTTCTAACTTGTGATTATATTTCAGCTGTTTAAGGAACGCCCAGTTTGGTCTAAAGTTGCACTGCTAACAGTAACAAAGTTTAACCTAGAACAAATGAAATACCTCCTTCCTGCAGTAGCATACTACTTTGTAACAGGACCGTTTAGAATAATGTGGGTGCGTTATGGTTACGATCCACGGAAGGATCCTGCATCTCGTATATACCAATCTATAGATTACAGGATTCGTTTAACTGGTAAGTTGTATCTAATATAACTAATTCTAACTCCTAATAAAATATCCATTTTATGAAATTAATCTTGGTAACATAGTTGATTATATAGGGTGAATCTGAACAATGGAAAATTTTGAAACAACTGTTTCCAAAATATAAAGTGCTTTAGTGTAGTCACACTATATGACATAGAGCAGCGGGTCTCAACCTTTTAAGTGGTGCGTACCACCAATTTTGTAAAAAACAACTAACTAAATATACAATATTGCACCATTTAAATAGGAGATAAATTGAACATGAATCACATTAAAAAGGAAACAACTAATATGACGATATTAATTTTATATAAATTAAGAAGTGAAATTTTTCAATTTATTGAGAAGGTTGTGGCTATTGAAAAAAGTCCTTTGTTGAAGCAATTAAGAGAAAAAGTATGTTGTTCTATAACCTGGTGCTAAAAAGAATAAACATGAAGAAATATTACAAATAAATATATTAAGTACATTAATAAAAAGGAATTTAATAGAAAGAATAACATTTTTTATTAAAACTGATTGAAAGAATACGAGGTGATTTCCAAAAGTTCCTGTTCTGATTAATAACAACTTAAAAAAAAATTGTTCATTGGGTATTATTTTTCAATATAATCTCCCTTGACAAATGCACTTGTTGGCCCTTTAATACAGTAATTCTATTCCCCTTTGGAAGTACCCTTCTTCTTTGTCCTCAAAATAAGTCTCCACGCCGTTTTCGAGAGCTTCCTCGTCCTGAAATCGACGACCACGAAGGTTGTGCTTCAAGTTTGGGAACAAATAATAGTCACTGGGGGCGAGGTCGGGGCTGTACGGTGGGTGGCTGATTTCCTAAAAACCTCATTCGGTCAGAGCGTGTTGCTGTTTGTGCCTTCTTCGCTCAAAAGCCCTCTTCTCTTGCTTTTGATTTTCTCTTTTAGCAAGTACAGGACATTAGCATAATATGCACCTGTAATTGTAGTATTTTTTCTTTATAATCATCAGTATTCATTTGGAATGCTAAAAATTGGTTGCCATCACTTTTCCAACTGATGTTGCAGTTTTGAACTTGATTGGAGCAGGACCACTGCATGTACTCTTACTTGCTCTCAGGGTCGTAGTAGTGTACCCAAATCTCGTCCCCAGTGACTATTCAGTCAAATATGAACTCCTGGTCACCCTCAAACAGAGCCAAAAAATCGCATAACAGTTCACTCGAGCACGTTTTTGAAATGAAGAAAGGTTTGTTGGCACCCACCTTGCACTCACTTTGGTCATGCCCAGATGTTTATGTAAAATTCTGAGAACTTTTGTGGCCGATATTCCGACCATCAGAGAAATTTCCCTTTTCTTTAGACATCTATCATTCAGCACTAGTTGCTTCACCTGTTCGAATGGCGTGGTTGCCTCAATCGGCCTCCCACTCCGGGGATCATCTTCTAGCGATTCTCTGCCCCATTTAAGCTTCGACCAGTTATTCACTATTGTCTGAAAAGGGGTGTTGTCCCCATAAACTCCCACTAACCGATTGTGAATCTCGTTTATGGTGGGCCCCTCTTTTGTTAAAAATTTAATCATTGCTCAATACTCAATTTTATCCATATTATAAGTTATAAAAACATATGTTAACTGGTGTGTAGATAAACAACGACTAACAGGAAAATTCTGATACTGTGCCTTCTTTAATCCTAAAGTTAGACCTAACAGAGATAACAAAGACTTATCTCTCTCTTATTTTTATCATTGTGTAACATATGTGACCAGTAGTAAGGAAATGGGGTACTCGGGGTACAATGCCGTTAGCGCCTCAATCCATGTATGAGCATCACTACATCCGGTCACGTTCAAAGTCACACGTACAAGGTAGCATCTAAGGTCTCATGTACTAGGCTACATCCGGTTATGTTCCAGGTCTCACGTACAAGGTCACATCCGGTTACGTTCAAGGTCCCACGTACAAGGCTACATCCGGTCATGTTCAAGGTCTCACGTACAAGGTTGACAGGTCGCTGTATATAGTCATGCAAGGTTTGTACACACATCCAAGCATGTACAAGGTTATTTAAAGGTGGTGTGCACAAGCGGCTAGAGGTATTATAAAAGCTATGGCCGACAACTCCCGTAGAGTACATTTTCGAGAAGAGTTGAATACTGTTCATCAAGTTAGCAGCGACCCTGAGCATAAGGACGGAAGATACGGCAGTTGTTGGAGAAGATTGGCAGCGGATCATTCAAGAGAAGAACGTCGTTTAACCAAAGAATCGATCAGAGCAGTTATCAATCAACTAGAAGGTTTTACGTTGAAAGCACCACCCAAACAAACCAAATAATGGAGTTTATTATCGATTTTCAAGGGTTTAAGGACTCAAATAATCAATATGTTGTTAAAGAATTAGCATTTTTATCTTTAGATGAAGAGGTATCGAACTTCAGCTTTTTCAACCACCTCACAATTCAAATTTATTATCCACCGATTTACAGAAACAAGCTCGCTGGTTGGAGAAACAATATCACGGACCACCTTGGAATTCGGGGGTACAACCATATTCTGAGTTAAACGAATTTTTTCACAGGATCAACATATGTGGAGCGGTGTA
>JAGFPH010004012.1:101891-112213 GCA_018207615.1 Philaenus spumarius | reverse complement strand
AAAATGTCTATTTCCAGTTTGGCTTAGCTCAGTAGGCTATAATAATTTAAAATTCGTAGAATAAAGTATGTTTCATCACCATAATACATAAATTAAATTAAATTTAATTTTAATTCAAATTGATCTCGGGCTAGGGGTACTCGTGCTGCTGTAATTATCCCATTAAACATACACGCAATTATGAATTTAAACATGAAGTTAACAATTATGAAATGGCGTCATAAGGAATTGGATTAGAAAAAAAGGTAAAGATTTTTATTTAACTAATTTCCTTTAAGTTTTAAACTTAATCACTGTTCTTTAAATACTTATCAGTTTTTGGTTGAACACATGAGTAAATATCGGGTTATTTTACGTTCTGATTACACTTTTATAAAACAATTAACGGCGTCACTTCTTCATTTCATTAGATACGTCCACCCACGCTTAGTTCTCAACTTGCACTCTCTATGGCTTCACTTTCAAACGATGTAGCCGGATTTCTTCACTTCCGTATATCTCTGAGATCGGAAATAAGCATCTCTCCTTTTGATTCGCTGGTTGCGTTCTCGTAATGCTACGTCATAGGCTTCTTTCGTCGTTACCATGGTTACGGAGTATTACGTCACTGCTATTTTCCTAACATGGCGTGTTTTTCTCTTTTGAAATTAGTTTTCAACGGATTTTATACCTAAAGTATTTCTTTGTTGGTTAAAACAATTGTAGAATTAATTTGTTCTTGCGTTTAAAGCATAAAATTTATTTACTTGTAATAATTTTAATTTACCCGATTAAATAATAACTTCCTTTTTTGAATTTAGTGTATGTTGTACTACTTGTGTCATATGTTAAACTAATTATGGTGAATATTTTAGTAATAATAATAATCTACGGTATATAATTAACTAATAATTGTTTCATAAATATTTTCTTAAATATAGAATACGTTTCATACATTGGATTATCGTGTTTTTGTTTATAGTTCAAATTACATGGTACATTATTTGTTTTAGCTTGACTCGCGTTTACAATGGTTTGGTCGCCTACTAAACATGGCTGACATAACTTAACTACATACATTTTTTTTAACCATCTTGTGTTCTTGTATAGTGATTTTGACAAATTTTACATAAATAATAGATATAATGTTTCTAATTTAGTTTCTTACTTTCATTTCTTCATGGGGTTTGGTACTGGTGTTTGTTTATATTTACATAGGGTTCTCTAGGCTATAATACTATAGGTCTACTGTTAGAAGGGGATGCTTTTGTATTACTTAGATTTGAGACATTACAAGATTATGACCAAAAAGGTTTTCTGCCTCAAAGAAAAAAATATGAGATAGTCCATAAGTTGAGGAACTTAACTCCTTGACACACAATATTTGTTGTGCATCTAATTTTAATTACTGTACATAATTTTGTTAAATTAAACACAGATTGTTTTAAAGTGTTAGCAATTCCTTAGTGTTTGAATGTTTTAAATCTTTATTGTTATTTGTTTTGTATTGTGTAGTGTGGTTACAATTTATTAGTGTATTTATAAAAGGTAAAACAAAACTAATTCTATTCATTTGCAGAACTACCAATACAGACAAGAACCTGTAGATACTAAAGGTAATGTCGCACCTTACATTATTGGACGTACTCGTAGAAGACGATCTGGCCATGCGACATTTGTGTCATTCAATGTGGATAATATTCCTTCTAAACCACGTGATCTGGCTCTGAAATATCTTCAAATTAAGTTTCTTGCTGGAGAACATTTTGAGAAAATTAAAGAGGTATATAAAACAGAACTTTATTCTTGTTTTTGTTATTTTATATTTAATAGATTTTGTGTAAGTTTTATTTTCCTAAGGCAAGGTGGAAATGCTACCATAGTTATAATAGTGAAATTAATTTATTTGTAGAGCACTTTCATGATGCTACAGGACCATCAAGGCATGACATTTTAAATTAAATAAGAGATTTAAGTAAGTAGATCCAACATATGCAATTTTACAAACACAACAAAATTTTATTTTCGAAATTATGACATTGTAATTTTGATTTAATGTGTAAAAAGTTATTTTTAACTGTGAGAGAAAACAAAAATATAATTCCCTAGAAGTGAGATCAGCCATTATGTTTGGAAAAATATAAAATTGGAGGAGCGATTCAGACAGTTAAACAATAAACTTTTGACATAGACGGTTGAGTGCTGCCGTGCTTTGTTAATAAACATTCCTATGTTAAAAGTTATTAATTAATATTATAATTTCTTCGACAATTATACATAAAATGAATAGTTTCATTGATAAACAAAAATTAGTTCATTACATATCTCAGATGTGATTGGACGGACTCTCTACTGTTTTACGGAAGTTGTGTATTTGAAATAGTTAACCAGTAATTTTAACAAGTTCTAAGAATTAATTGATAAAATTATTTCTATGAGAACATTTTCGATTTCAAACAAATTCAATGGACAATGTTTTTGATTTTATAACATAATCATTATCAAATTTGAACATAATTTGATTACTGATAAATATTACCAATATCACCGAGTGCCAAGATTTTTCCTAAGTAAACATATATATAATCATATATTAGTGGTGGCAGAGAGAGTATTAACTCTATCGAACACTCGCAATAACCAGGTTTTTGTGTGACTGTAGAGTTATGTCAATTATGTATGTTTTATAGCTCATTGGGTATGTTATGTAAGGGTGCGAGTGAATGGTGAATGTGAGCGATTGAAACAATAAATATAAACATATTCATTCTTTTGTACTTATGAATGGGAAAGGGTTGTTTTTATTTTTATTTCTTATTAAATGTCTTATTCTTGGGTGTGAGCTTAAAGTTTGTAGCTTTTGGGAATGAGTATGTAAGGGTGGGAGTGAATGGCGAATGTGAGGGACTGAAACAATAAAATAAATATAAATGTATGCATTTTTTTTTGTATTTATGAATAGGAAAAGGGTTATGTTTATTTTGTATTTCTTATTTTAATTTCATATTACAATTTTTTATACCGCATTAGAAGAATGATCAATGCAAAGTGATTTTTATTTCATTAATTGTATAAGGATAAGTGGTATTTAAGTTATTTACTATTTATTTATAAATCTAATCATAATGTAAGGTAATTTCAAGTGTTCTGTATTCTTTTTATTTGTAGTTTGGAATAGGGGTTGTTTAATTTTTGTTTGTTTGTTTTTAATTAGTTTATCTTATAGGATTTGTTTAATTAGGTTTTATGTTTTGTATATCTGGCACCAATTTGCAAGTGTAGCTGTGTAATGGGGCGGAGGGTGAGCTAGGCTTATATAAGTATCTTTTTGTTAGTTGTTTAGGATTATGAATAGATAGATTTGTTCGGGAGTGTGGGATGTGTCGAACTGAGTGATGGTTTGTGCTATAGTTTCGGTGACAATCTAGATGGCTACCTTGCTTTAAACATATTTAGTTCTAATATCAGGAGTTATTAAAAAAATACTGATAATATGTTAATTTATTTAGAAGGGATTAACAGTAAATTTGATATTATTGTTTTAACTGAGGGGGCTGTGGACATTAGTTTCGAGGGGTACGATATGATCAGGACTGTTAATAAAAAAAAATCAAAATGATGGTACTATTATATATGTAAAGCAGTCCTTATCAGTCGTGTCCCAAGAGATTGTGTTGAGTGATGTAAATGGGTTGATTCTTGATTTTGCAATGGGGGACAGACGATGCAGTTTGTTGGCTTTGTATAGGACTCATGACAGTGACGTTGAACTTTTTATTGACGCTTTAGAAAATTACTACAGCAATGTAAATAAACATAAGACTTATATTTTCACAGGTGATATAAACTTAAATTTATTGAAAAATGACAGATATATTGACCGATACTTAAATGTACTGACTGGGGCCGGGTTTGTAAGCTGTGTGAACGTACCGACTCGAGTGTCCGGCGAGGGTAGTTCATGCATTGACCATGTGTTTGTTAACCTTTTTGATTTCGATAAAGTGCAGGCTGCAGTAATTCAAACCCACATCACGGACCATTATAGCACAGCGCTTGGCATACAGTTTGAGCTGCCTTCGGGGACTGTATCGAAGTTTCCAATTCCATCTTTTTTCGATAAAAATGAATTTGTTCGATTATTGACTAATCTAGAATGGGAATCTGTTACCTGTTCGCAAGATATCCGGGTTTGTTCTTTAATTTTTGAATCTCTTATTCGGGAACTTGTGCGCGGTTCAACGATTCGTTCATATCACGCAATAAAAAATTAAAACCTTGGATTACTACTGGTCTTATTCGATCTATTAGAAAGAGAGATAAAATCGCAGAATTAGTAAGGAAGCAACCATTTAATACGGTCCTTATAGCTTATTTTAAAACTTATAGAAACCAATTAAACAATATTATAAAGACAGTTAAACGGAATTATTATAGAGACCAATTAACTCAATGTACAAATGATCCGAAACATCTTTGGGAAATTATAAACGATTTGAGCGGTCGCGGTAACAGTAAGAAAGGGTTTCCAATAAAACAATATTTGCAAGGTTCCCAGTCAGACATAAACACAGACACATATAAACAAGTTGCTAATGAATTCAATTCGTACTTCTCCAACGTTGGATATAATTTAGCGTTATCTATCGACTCCGGTGGTGAACCTATAATAAGGGATGAAGACTACGTGACCTTATCTAATTTCAACTTACGTACTGTTACTGAATACGGCATTATAAGATATGCAAACAGTTTGCGCGGTGGCTCTGCACCTGGTTGCGATGGCATCTCAGCATCCCTTCTTAAGGACAAGATTGATCTGTTTATGAAGCCTTTACTTCACATAACAAACTTCAGTATTGAGTCAGGAATATTTCCTGATATATATAAAACTGCTATGGTTTTCCCTCTTTTTAAAACTAACGACAAATCGGAAGAAAATAATTATCATCCTATATCTCTATTAAGCGTGTTTTTAAAAATTATTGAAAAAATCGTTAAAGACCAGCTAATTTCATATTTAAACAAACACAAAATTCTAACGCGTTGTCAGTACGGCTTTAGACGAGACAGAGGGATATCTGATGCTCTGTTTGATTTGACCAGCAACATCAATGATGTTATTAGCAGTAATAGGCGTAGCATTGTGGTTTTTTTTTGATCTTGCTAAAGCGTTTGACTCCGTTGACAGGGAGAAACTTCTTCGCAAATTGAAATTAATCGGTTGTAGAAGAAAGTCTTACTCGTGGTTTGAAAGCTACCTGTCCAATAGGAAGCAGATTGTTTCTATATGTGGGGTAAACAGTGATAGTTGTTCTGTTAACTATGGGGTGGTTCAGGGAAGTACTCTGGGGCCGCTTTTGTTCTTGATTTATATAAACAATTTGAACAAATTAAATATTGAGGGCAAATTCTTTCTTTTTGCTGATGATACGGCTATATTATTTGAAGGGGAAACTTGGGAAGAAGTACAGGGAAAGGCATTGAGGGGTTTGGCTTCCGTAAAAAAGTGGTTTGACCAAAACGTGTTAACTCTAAATGTTTCTACAACTAAATTTCTGCCGATTTCACTGAGAGCTTGCACTGATCTAAATCTAAATTCTTTAAAACTACATTCTTGTGGTGATTATCTCAACAAGGTGTGTTTATGCAAACATATTGAAAGCACTGATTGTTATAAGTATCTTGGAGTAATGTTTGATAAACGGATGAAATGGACTGAACATGTGAAATATGTAAAGCAAAAAACACGCAAACTATTCTATGTTTTTAAGCATCTTAGTGAAATCCTAAATGTTCAAGAGCTGAAACTATCTTATTATGCATATTGTCAATCATTATTTATGGGGGGAATAATAGCCTGGGGGTGCCTTTAAAACAATTCTTGAACCTCTTAACATAATTCAAAAATCTATACTTAAAGCTGCATTGCATAAAGGCCATTGTTTTTCTACTGAGACACTTTTTGACGAATTTAAGGTTATGAATCTTAGACAAATTTATGTCAAAACTTTTGCAATTTATATTTTTTTAAACTACCGAGATATTTTTGAAATTACCGATCATCAACGTTTGACATGCAGCTCAAAGTTACTTGGAATTTTAAATAAAAAATTAAGTAAGACTTTCTCGGTCACAAATTCACATTACATAGCTCATGTTTTATATAGGAATCTACCTGACCACTTACGTATGTTTAATAACTTTAAACTTCAGACATTTAAGAAACATATTACCAATTGGCTTCTGGACTTGGGAAGGAACGGTACTGAGAATGTCATTGTATCCATCTACAGGTAGCAAATATATTTACCCTTGTTTATTGTACTACCTTATCTCTCTCACTATTATTGATTCTCGTGTGTTGAAGCAGTAACTATTTGTTGACCCGGGTTGTTTTGGTCCGATATGGACTTGGATTCCTCCGTTTGGCACTTCCCACTCTACTCTACCTCTATTGTTTTTATATTATAAAACTTTAATATAGATCAATAAATATATGTCTTCCTTGTTGTAACTTAGATTTTTAGATGTGACTCGTGCCTACGCACAGGCTAAGCCTATGTGGGCACAATTTTCTTGATATTATTATGCATTTATTCTGTATTATATTTAAGGAAATAAAAATAAATTGAATTGAATTGATAATAAACTGTGAATCTTTTGTAAAGACAACAAGATATTTTGGAACGTGGGGTTGGATAACGAGTCAGTCGTATCATGAGAGAACAATTGTCAACCACATCTGGTGAAATCATAAAATGTTAACATTGAATTGTTCTAGCACAGACAAAATTAAAAATTAGGTTACAAATTTTACGGGAGATAGAATTGGTTTATTTTTTATTATTTTATATTTTAATTCGTCTGCTTCTAAAATCTGTAACTTAATTCTAAATTTGAAATTAATTCAATTTTGATTCAATTTAAAATTGTTTTGCTATTTTAATTTTTTTAATATTTGCTTAAATTTTGGAAATATTTTGTAATTTATTCTATATTAATTTTTAGTTTTTGTGCATGATTGTAGTTTTGCAAAATTCATTAAAATTTGAATTATTGGTTGTCACATTTATCTGGTATTTATTTTTGTATGAATAATCTAGATTGTTGTATTTAATGCCTTGCATGAACCAACTTTCGTTTATTATAAAATGATTGTATTTTAATTTTCACAATAATTTATAATTGTAATTTTTAATAATAAAATTATTAATTTTAAAATTTCTTTTTGTTTATTTTTTCATTTATTATTTTTCTAACCTTACATAGATCAGTGGCTGATTAATCTTGTTGTTGAGTTATAACCGAATCGCCTTATCATACCCCATGCCGACAGTAAAAGTCAGTTTACTCTGTGTGAATTAATATTATTTAAAACTCAAAAGAAAAGAATACTAACTTGAATTGAGTGACTGTCTTCACATAACTTATACAATAGAATTTGTGTGACAGTACCTTTTTTAAAGAACTGTTTATAAGAAATAATAATATGTTCTAACGTGTGATTATATTTCAGCTGTTTAAGGAACGCCCAGTTTGGTCTAAAGTTGCACTGCTAACAGTAACAAAGTTTAACCTAGAACAAATGAAATACCTCCTTCCTGCAGTAGCATACTACTTTGTAACAGGACCGTTTAGAATAATGTGGGTGCGTTATGGTTATGATCCACGGAAGGATCCTGCATCTCGTATATACCAATCTATAGATTACAGGATTCGTTTAACTGGTAAGTTGTATCTAATATAACTAATTCTAACTCCTAATAAAATATCCATTTTATGAAATTAATCTTGGTAACATAGTTGATTATACAGGGTGAATCTGAACAATGGAAAATTTTGAAACAACTGTTTCCAAAATATAAAGTGCTTTAGTGTAGTCACACTATATGACATAGAGCAGCGGGTCTCAACCTTTTAAGTGGTGCGTACCACCAATTTTGTAAAAAACAACTAACTAAATATACAATATTGCACCATTTAAATAGGAGATAAATTGAACATGAATCACATTAAAAAGGAAACAACTGATATGACGATATTAATTTTATATAAATTAAGAAGTGAAATTTATTGAAAATTTTTTTCAATTTATTGAGAAGGTTGTGGCTATTGAAAAAAGTCCTTTGTTGAAGCAATTAAGAGAAAAAAGTATGTTGTTCTATAACCTGGTGCTAAAAAGGATAAACATGAAGAAATATTACAAATAAATATATTAAGTACATTAATAAAAAGGAATTTAATAGAAAGAATAACATTTTTTATTAAAACTGATTGAAAGAATACCAGGTGATTTCCAAAAGTTCCTGTTCTGATTAATAACAATTTTAAAAAAATAGTTCATTGGGTATTATTTTTCAATATAATCTCCCTTGACAAATGCACTTGTTGGCCCTTTAATACAGTAATTCTATTCCCCTTTGGAAGTACCCTTCTTCTTTGTCCTCAAAATAAGTCTCCACACCGTTCTTGAGAGCTTCCTCGTCCTGAAATCGACGACTACGAAGGTTGTGCTTCAAGTTTGGGAACAAATAATAGTCACTGGGGTCGCGAGGTCGGGGCTTTACGGTGGGTGGCTGATTTCCTAAAAACCTCATTCGGTCAGAGCGTGTTGCTGTTTGTGCCTTCTTTGCTCAAAAGCCCTCTTCTCCTGCTTTTGATTTTCTCTTTTAGCTAGCGCAGGACATTAGCATAATATGCACCTGTAATTGTAGTATTTTTTCTTTATAATCATCAGTATTCATTTGGAATGCCAAAAATTGGTTGCCATCACTTTTCCAACTGATGTTGCAGTTTTGAACTTGATTGAAGCAGGACCGCATTTTTGTGCCATTGCATGGACTCATGCTTGTTCTCAGGGTCGTAGTAGTGTATCCAAGTTTTGTCCCCAGTGACTATTCGGTAAAATATGAACTCCTGCTCACCCTCAAACAGAGCCAAAAAATCGCGTCAACAGTTCACTCGAACACATTTTTGAAATGAAAAAAGGTTTGGTGGCACTCACTTTGGTCATGCCCAGATGTTTATGTAAAATTCTGAGAACTTTTTTGGCCGATATTCCGACCATCAGAGAAATTTCCTTTTTCTTTAGACATCTATCATTCAGCACTAGTTGCTCCACCTGTTCGATATTTTCCGACGTGGCTGCCTCAATCGGCCTCCCACTCCGGGGATCATCTTCTAGCGATTCTCTGCCCCATTTAAGCTTTGACCAGTTATTCACTATTGTTTGAAAAGGGGTGTCATCCCCATAAACTCCCACTAACCGATTGTGAATCTCATTTATGGTGGGCCCCTCTTTTGTTAAAAATTTAATCATCGCTCAGTATTCAATTTAATCCATATTATAAGTTATAAAAACATATGTTATAACTGTTGTGTAGATAAACAACGACTAACAGGAAAATTCTGAGACTGTGCCTTCTTTAATCCTAAAGTTAGACCTAACAGAGATAACAAAGACTTATCTCTCTCTTATTTTTATCATTGTGTAACATATGTGACCAGTAGTAAGGAAATGGGGTACTCGGGGTACAATGCCGTTAGCGCCTCCCTCCATGTATGAGCACCACTACATCCGGTCACGTTCAAAGTCACACGTACAAGGTAACATCTAAGGTCTCACGTACTAGGCTACATCCGGTTATGTCCCAGGTCTCACGTACAAGGTCACATCCGGTTACGTTCAAGGTCCCACGTACAAGGCTACATCCGGTCATGTTCAAGGTCTCACGTACAAGGTTGACAGGCCGCTGTATATAGTCATGCAAGGTTTTTACACACATCCAAGCATTTACAAGGTTATTTAAAGGTGGTGCGCACAAGCGGTTAGAGGTATTATAAAAGCTATGGCTGACAACTCTCGTAGAGTACATTTTCGAGAAGAGTTGAATACTGTTTATCAAGTTAGCAGCGACCCTGAGCATAAGGACGCAAGATACGGCAGTTGTTGGAGAAGATTGGCAGCGGATCGTTCAAGAGAAGAACGTCGTTTAACCAAAGAATCGATCAGAGCAGTTATCAATCAACTAGAAGGTTTTACGTTGAAAGCACCACCCAAACAAACCAAATAATGGAGTTTATTATCGATTTTCAAGGGTTTAAGGACTCAAATAATCAATATGTTGTTAAAGAATTAGCATTTTTATCTTTAGATGAAGAGGTATCGAACTTCAGCTTTTTCAACCACCTCACAATTTAAATTTATTATCCACCGATTTACAGAAACAGGCTCGCTGGTTGGAGAAACAATACCACGGACCACCTTGGAATTCGGGGGTACAACCATATTCCGAGTTAAACGAATTTTTTCACAGGATCAACATATGTGGAGCGGTGTA
>JAGFPH010004012.1:79967-101791 GCA_018207615.1 Philaenus spumarius | reverse complement strand
GAGTTAAACGAATTTTTTCACAGGATCAACATATGTGGAGCGGTGTACGTTAAAGGATTTGAGAAAAAGAAATTTACTACCAAACTTTTATCACCAGAATTTGATGTGAGTGTAACAAATTTGGATGATTTAAACTGTCCAAATTTAACCATTTTAAAGAGACAATTTTGGAGTGATATTGCTTGTAAGCCCTGTATTTTGAACATAGCTCTAAAAATTGTGCTTACGTAAATGCGTTTGTGCTACTTAATTGGTGGAAACTAGAACATTTGGTTCAAGAGTTTGTGCTGTTAATTTAGCAATCAAAGAATGTTGTGTTAAAGGGTATAAGGATATGCAACAAGAATTGGTCAAATATCTACCTAAATAGTTTATAATACGCTATCACGAAAATATAGAAAACAAATACGACAGACTATCAGAAGGTTTGAAAAAAAATCCTGACCTACTGAATTGTTTTATATGCAGGGAACACCGGTTTTCATTTGACGGTATGTCATTTCCGTTGAAGAAATTGGATTGTTTCTATTACCGATCTGCCGCCAAGCAATAGTAAGAGAGTTGTCGGATTCTGGTAAGGATGTTACAGACCGTTGGACTGATAGTGTATTTAATTGTTCAAAAAGTGTCATTTTCACTGAATAAGGGGGATTGTTTCTATTGCCGATCTGCCACCAAGTTTTAGAGATGTCGGATTCTAGTGAGGATGTTACAGACCATTGACCTGATTATGTATTTAATTGTTCAAAAAGTGTCATTTCCGCTGCAGAAGGGGGATTGTTTCTATTACCGATCTGCCACACAAGAGAAATATTTTCCCCCCTGTTGTATAAAATGTGAAAGATTAATTCTGTAGAGTATAATATGCTTCTTCTGTTGGGAAACCTTTTACCAAATTATTTAGAGATCGAAAAAGATGTTCAACTGTATGAACCCACCACCTGTTATTTAAGAACACTTAGGGGGAATCGTCCAGAAGAAATAAATCACATCAATTTAAATTATATTACGGAGTTGCACCATATTCATGATGACAAATTAAACAATGTAAAAAAGATTGTAAACTGTGATGATGTAGATTCTATACTGTATGAATTAATAAACAATGTTTAATATTCTTTGTGTATTCATTTTATATGACCCGTAACAGCTGTGTACACCGAAAGTTGGAGAGAAAGTGGAGTTTTTCCGTTAGCAATTTTATTTTTATACATACTGTGGTATCATATAACCGATTGTGCGATAATTTTACTATTACAAAATCAATTGTGGATAGTGCGATAGATACTAAAACTTTAATTAAATGTCGGTTGTGTAAATATAAGGACAATTGTAAAACATTATGTGGTAAAAATAATAATTCACAAAATTTAAGAATACAACTAATATTGAACAAAATTTTAAACAAACTGGCAATTTATTGTACAGAAAGTGCTGTAAATTTTGCAATATCGTTGGATATGTGTGATTATGTTTTAGAGAATTCTTTGGAAATATTGAAAAAAGACGAAGAGAGTGTAAATAAATTTAGAGGGTTATTTTTAAATCCATACAAATATATTTCAGACGAAAATCTAATAGAAAAAATTCCAAACGAGCTTAATATTTTAAATATTGTTTTTATAGACATGAATATACTATTCTGGTTTCTAGACAAAAGTTAGATTTTGAAACATATGGAAGAGTTGTGTTTAGGTGCTTTAAAATTTCTATGAAAATATTCAAAACAATTGTGTTGGAATAATCTTCAGGAAATGTTAAGCTATTGTAAATTAAAATATGTAAAAGAACTTAATAATTATCGAGAGTATTTTGATTTGTATTTTATATTTGATATTTTGCAAACGCGTATAGAAAAATATAACGCGTATTAAAAATATATAAATAAAGGTATGGAGAAGATTTAGATTAGTATTCCAACCACGAGTGTTGATTGCTTTAAATTCAAAACTGTGAATTGTCAGGAAGAACAAACTTGGGTGTTTGCTAATTATTATTCAAAGTTGTACCTCGACAGGAAGTGCAACATTACACATGATCTCAATGCATTATACATAGTCCTTGAGCCCCAGCATGCAAGAGAAGAGACATCAGTTCAGCAATAACACTTCATCACTTCAATTATATTAAGTAAGTACTTTTCTTTAGGAAATCATTTATTGTTTTCTCTAATACAACGAAAACAAACAACTGATAGACATTTTGTTTTAGCAATGGACTTTCAAAATTGTAATATTGGAGCAGAGGAGGAATATATCACACCCAGTCCGCCGCCTTCACCACCAGCATATGACGTTGTTGCACAGTCACCGGTAGCCATCCATCCAACACCACCACCGGCGTATTCAGAAGAAGGCAGCCTCGTCCTGACCGGAGGTATGTTTACTATTAATTATATTGTAGAAAATCTTTTCAAGCTTGGATTAGTTACTTTTAATAAATGGGATAGGTTTTATTGTCTACTAAAACAAGAATATCAAACTAGTCACAATTCTTTGCTGTTACAACCCATTATTGTAGTTAGAGAAATTTTGAATTGTTTACATACTAAAGTCAAGTCAAGAGATAAAGAATCGTCTCTAAGTAAAATTTGTAATATTCTAAAACACGTTTTAGAAAAAAACTAAAAGTTTTCATTTGCAGTTGTAGAGAAATTAAATAGTATTGCAAAACAATGTAAAGGACTTAAAAGAAAAAAGACATCAGTAGTGAGGAGGAAGACAAGGAGGAGGAGGACAGCTTTGCTAAAATATTTTCAAAAAAGTTTGAGAAAAATAGCGGTTTGGTTCTTATAAGTCAACAGTTTCTGTATCATTTGGGAAACACTAGGAAAAGAATTATAACACCTGGCGAGACTGGTGCCCATCTTGTTAAAATTGAACTAACCAAAATAAAAGATTTGAAAGATTGTACAAGCGAAAAGAATTTTTGGCAAAAGGTGAATAAAAAAGGTTATTTTATACTAAAAGAAATAGATGAATCAATTTATAACACTATTAATAATATTCTAGCAAATGTTTGTGAAAAAGTGTTAAAGATTAAGAATGTTAAAATTGAATCTATTGATACTAAATAAAAAATAAATGGATTTAAATAAAAAAGAATATAGTTTGGGACTGCGGTGTGACGGAGACGAGTTTATAGAAATAGAAAACGCTTTTAGAGGTATTTTAAAAACAATAATACAGCATTTAAGGATGTCTGCACATTTTTAGTTAGAAACGATGAAAAAATTAAGCGTCTTATTGAAAATATGTTAATAGAATATGATACACCTTTAAAATTTAATATTATTGTAGAATGTACTTATACTAAACCAATGCTAGTTGATATGGGTGTGGAGAATAGAGCTTTAAAAACCGTTAATATTCCAATTTTCCAAGATTCATCAATTGGCGAACTTTTCGAGGATATTTTCATGAAAATTTGTTTGGAGGAATATGAATATCAGGGAAAGGGGAGCGGATGGAATTTACTCTCTGTAGACGGGCTTCTCTTAAGATTTAGCAAATATAACCCGCTTGGAGGAAGTTCGTATGTACCTTTACCAAAATTTATTGCAGCCAAAACTGGGGTTATTAATCTTAAAAATTTGCAAGATGAAAAATGTTTTCAATGGGCTATCCTATCTCGTTATGTTTTGGGAGGACATGTAGAAAGAGTGAATAAAAGATATCAAGAATTGAGTGATTTGTTTAACTTTAATGGACTTACTTTTCCTGTAAAATTAAAACAAATAGAAGTTTTAAAAAAACAAAATATTGGTGTTAGTGTAAACGTTTATGGAGTAAATGGGAAAAAAACGATTTATCCCTTAAGGATATCTTATAAACAGAGAAAACCCCATTTTGACTTATTGTTAATTTCTAATCATTATTGTTATATTAAGAATTTTTCAAAATTTGTGCGTAGCCAGATTATTAAACATAAATAAAAAATGATATTTTGTAAACGTTGTTTCGCTAGCTATTAGGGTCAAGATTCGCTTAAAAAATAAAAATTTCATAAAAAAGATTGTCGTGATAATAAACCGGTAAAGTGTGTTATGCCAAAAGAACATTCGGTTTTGAAATTTTCAAATTTTCACCATAGTTTCATAATTTCTATTGTAGCTTATTGTGATTTTGAAAGTATATTGAAAAAAGTAAATAAAATTGAGTCAGAGTTTACAAAAGCGGATAATCACCACGAACCAATGAGTTTTTGTGTGTACCTGGTTTGGCAAAATCTTCCTGAATTAATTACAAGCAATTTACCTTGCGATCCATATTTGCATAGAGGTGCGGATGCAGCCGCTAAATTTATTGACTATTTAATTTCTATAGCAAATCTTATCGGTGATTTATTACAGGAAAATAATTTATCCCTTCTCCCTCTTAGCCATGACGAAAAACGTAGAGTCAAACTGGCTATGCAATGGGAATCTTGTAATAGAGACTTTGCTGCATTACATCCACATGTAAGAGATCATTGCCATTTTACTGGTAAATTTAGAAATGTATGATTGTAATTTAACCCTCCAAGTGGCATGGTTAAAGCTAAAATTAAAAAGCCTGTTTTTAGCGTTTTGCAAGCATATTTTTAAAAATTCGCCAAAAATAGTAAGTGAACCCCAATCCAAAGGTGTTCCATAGCTTTTTTGTAGAAGAAACTTCAAAGAATTCAAATATGCTACTAAAAATTAGTTTCTTTTGCAATTGTAAAAGTTATTAGCTTAGAAAGCAAAAACTGTTCAGAAACGGAAGGGAAAAAACCAATTTTATGCCTAAATAAAAAATAGTAAAATTTTTTTGTAATTTTATTCAAAATATACAAAAGTTTTGTAATTTAGTTCTAAATATAAATGTGTAAAAATATATTTCAATTTCAAAAATTTTCAGTTGAAAATAGCAATTTTTATGTTCCAACTACAAAAACGCTAAAAAAATAGGTCTATTTTCAAAACGAATATTCCTATATATTTTTTCCTCCAAAATGGAATTTTTTTATACCAAATTGTAGAGAATAAATGGTAGAATTGAACTGTAAGATTGGAAATTACAAAAAACCTTACATTTTCTAATCAGATACAACAGAACGAACAAAAATGTATAAACTTTCCACGATTTTTACCAAAAATCCTATAAACAAAGTTGTATAATTTTGGAGAAATATTTTTGTAATTTTTTTCAAGATATAAAACAGTTGTAGAAAATAGTTATAAAGAGAAATTTGTAACAATATATTTCAATTTCAAAATTATTTAGTTGAAAATACCAATTTTTATGTTCAAACTACAAAAAACGATAATAAAACATGCCTATTTTCAAAACTAATAGGCCTAGGCTATATATTTTTTACTCCAAAATGAAATTTTATTATACCAAATTGTCGAGAATAAATGATAGAATTGAACTGTAAGAAAAACCTTACATTTTCTAATCAGGTACAACAGAACGAACAAAAATGTATAAACTTTCCATGGTTTTTACCAAAAATCCTATAAACAAAGTTGTATAATGTTGAAGAAATATTTTTGTAATTTTTTCAACATATAAAACAATTGTAGAAAATAGTTAAAAAGTGAAATAATATCATACACTTAAAATTAAAAAAACGCATTGCGATCATATAGCCTAAGCGTAAATCTGTCAAATTTAGGTTAGGTTAGGCACATTGCTAAATATTAGTATTATGTCTAAAAACCACTATATATCCGATCAATTTCTGATAACCTTTCAATAACTCTAGGCCTAACTGCCATTTTATCAATACTGTAGGCCTATTTATTATTTATAAAAAGTTTACACAATAGTTTATAGGCTAAATAAATTTTAGCCTAGGCTATCTGCAAAAAATAAAACAAAACTCACTATTTAGAACACACTATTTTCAACACTTTATAAACATAATTTCACTAAAAAACACAATAACACATTCTACAGTTATTTATTTATAACTGTAACACAATATAACACAGTTTTATAAACTATAAACACTTTCAATTCAGTAAAATATCAAGAGAAAAAATACTTGCATGTAATAATTGTTAGGTAACCGGCTTGGCCGCTTGGATAATGGCGACCATACACTCCTAAAATCGCGTGATTCTCAATTCAGTTTGTACCAACCTAATATGACAAAATTATTTGAACTGCACATTGACTGAAACTTTGAAATTTTATCTTTACAACGGTATATTGCACATCGTAGGAATAAATTGATTTCTGATAGTAAAAATCGATTTAAAAAATGCTTCCTTATTGGCCCAATCTTGACCAATGGACAAGCATTTATTCTAAATTCTGTATGTCATAACCGATTGTAGTCACAGATGATTTAAAAATACCACTTGAAAGATAAAAGTCTAATGAATCCAATGCTGTGATGATCTTTGTGACAATTGACAACTGTGAGGAGTTGCAGACGGTTGAAAATGATGAAGTTTTACGTTTTTAACATCGCGATGTCGCACGGAAAACAGCTGTTTGACATTCTACAATTTTGAAACGATGATTACGTATGTAAAAATATGTTTTACGAAAAAGTTTTAAATACAAAAGTTAAAGTTTAATTCATTTTCGTTCCAACGGTGCCGTTTTTATTACGATTGGATAATTCTAAGTGAATTAATTAATCAAAAATGCAAATGTATGCAAATTCTCGCTAATTGTCGAAATAGCTGCATCTTACGCCTGAGAGAACGTCACTTTGGGCAGTCTGCCACTGGGAGGGTTAAAAAGACAAAATCAATGCTATCTACCTACAGTAGAGTCCCGGTTATCCGCCATAAACGGGCCGGTGGAAGGGCGGATAAGCTAAAATGGCGGATAATAGGGAGGGTTGAACAAATAATAGACGTTTTACACCATTAATACTTTTTATTGTAAATTTAATGAGTACAGTAAATACGATATTTTGCAGTAATACTATATAATAGAAAAGAAAAATAATGGAATACAGTATAGTGATTTTCAATGAAATTACGAAATTGAATGACAAAAAGTCCCGAAACTAATTACAGTTCGAATAAATTTAATGCAGAATTACCTGTACAAACAGAAAATTCAGATGGAAGAGTTCAGGATGAGTGGAAAAAACTAGTGATCTTTTTCTGCTGGCCTGAAGTATCCCGCTTCCTTGCTGCTAAGTCTCGCCATCTCTGGAGCATCATAATGTCGATAACTTTGACTTCCTCTTGCTGTTCAGCGTATTTAAGAGCCGCTTCAAAAATTTTAACCCCTTCTTTATGTGTTACTTTATGGGGCTCAACAGTCTCAGTTTCTTCAACATCTTCAGCATCATCGCTGTTGACAAGTGTGACAATTTCTTCGTCAGTAATTTCATACTGGTCATCTCCAGAAAACCACTCTCCTACTTCAACTAAAGAAGCTTCCTCACATCCAGGGATACGTTGCATTAAGGGCAAAATATTCTCATTGGTTTCATCTGGTTGGCTTTCATCGGCTTTTTCGTCCTCGCCCAACAGCTTGTTCCAAGATCTTGCAAATGTATCTGCCCCGACATTGTCCCAAGCACTTGCAATAGAATAGGCCACATCTTTCAAATTTATGGTTTTCAACCTCTTAATAAAGTCTTGGCCATCTTCAATTTCTTGTATGAGTGTTGAAAGAAGCATTCTTCGGTAATTCCTCTTAAGTGCTTCCAGAACACCTTGGTCCATTGGTTGACAAATCGCAGTCACGTTTGGAGGAAGAAACATAGACCTTATATCCCCATCTTTTAGTTCGTCTGCATCTGGGTGAGTTGGGGCATTATCCATCAGTAACACTGCTTTTCTGGGTAGATTATTAGCTTTTAAAAACTTTTCTGTCGATGGCACAAATTCTTTGAAAAACCACTCTTTAAAAATGTCACCGCTCATCCATGCACTTTTTTGATTAAAATATTTTACTGGCAGAGCATGTTTTGAAATTCCCTTAAAAGCCCTGGGATTTTTTGCCTTTCCTATCATTGCCAGTTCCATTTTGTGGTTTGATGTAGCATTACTACAGGCCAAAATGGTGACTCTCTCTTTACTGCGTTTGTAGCCTGGGGCTGCTGCTTCAGTTTTAGCTGTGAGGCTCTTACTTGGTAACATTTTATAATTAAGGCCCGTTTCGTCGCAGTTAAATATTTGGTCTCCTGTTAAGCTTTCAGCTTCAATAAATGTTTGAAACTGATTCTTAAATTTCTCCATGTCTTCAAAGTTTGATGACAGTTTTTCTCCGCAAATGTTCAACTGACGGATTCCATACCGCTTTTTCCATCTGTCTAGCCAGCCTACACTAGCAGTAAAATCTGCATCACCTTCTTTAAACTCTTTTTGAAACTGCAACGCCTTTTCTTTTAAGATAGGTCCCGAAATAGGCACTCCTTTATCCCTAAATTGGACAAACCAAATGTACAAGGCTTCGCTAGTTTTCTCATAATCACTTTTTTTCATAGTTTTTCTGTCTTTTAAGTCAATTTCGGTATTTCGTGAGGAACACCATTCTTGTAATTCTAAGCGTTTTTTCCTCCAATCCCCAACAGTGCGACGACCGACGCCATAGTCATCAGCAACCTTCTGCAATGTTTCACCTTTATCCAGTCGTTTTAATGCGTTAAGTTTGTCTTGCATTGATAAAACAACCTTCTTTCTCTTTTTATTTTCCATTACAGTAGCACTAATGTTATCAAGATTAAATAACACAACATAAACTACTGTACTTTCACCAAATCATACTCAAAAACTTAATGTTAACGAATAACCTCACTGCACGCACTAAATACACAGAGAGACACAGTTGTTTACAAAACAAGTTCGTGTGAGCGACTGACAGTAAGCGTTCAGTCAGACACAGAGCACGTACAGTCACTAACACCCGCAAGCTATCGCAGTCACGTACGCTCACTGACGCTTGCAAGTTATCGCAGAAACGTACCGCTACAATCACTGACGCCTACAATTAAATTAAATAAGTGCCGCTGGTGTGGCGGATAAAACGGAATGGCGGATAACCGAATGGCGAATAACCGGGACTCTACTGTATATTTATTCATGGTAGTTCAAATTATGATTCACATTTTATTGTTCGCCAACTAGGTTGCGATTCTGAAAAAATTGGTTTAATTCCAAATACATGCGAAAAATATATATGTTTTACCCAAACAGACCGCAAGTGGGGTTAAATTGAGATTTCTAGATAGTTTCAGATTTATGAGCGATAGTTTAGCCCGTCTTGCAAATAATCTTCCAAAAGATAGATTTTCTCACACACAAAAATTTTTTACAAAAGATCTAGATTTTGTAACAAGAAAAGGTGACTATCCATATGAATATACAGATTCTTGGGACAGATTGGATGAACCCAAACTGCTGAAAAAGGAGGATTTCTATAGTAGCATTATGGACGAGAATGTGAGCGATGATGATTATAATCATGCGCAAAGAGTTTGGGAGCGTTTCAATTGCAAAACTTTTGGTGAATATAATGATTTATATTTGCGTACAGATGTGCTTCTACAGTCTGATATATTTGAAAATTTTCGAGGCATTTGTTTAGACAATTATAGCGTTGATCCCGCATATTATCTGTCGCTTCCTAGTCTAACATTTGATGCAATGTTAACCCTCCAAGTGGCATGGTTAAAGCTAAAATTGAAAAGCCTGTTTTTAGCGTTTTGCAAGCATATTTTTAAAAATTCGCCAAAAATAGTAAATGAAACCCAATCCAAAAGTGTTCTATAGCTTTTTTGTAGAAGAAACTTCAAAGAATTCAAATATACCACTAAAAATTAGTTTCTTTTGAAATTGTAAAAGTTATTAGCCTAGAAAGCAAAAAATGTTTAGTAACGGAAGGAAAAAAAACAACTTTATGCCTACATAAAAAATAGTAAAACATTTTTGTAATTTTTTTCAAAATACACAAAAGTTTTATAATTTAGTTCTAAATAGAAATATGTAAAAATATATTTCAATTTCACAATTGTTTAGTTCAAAATAACACTTTGAATGTTTTTACTACATAACCTGCAAATCAGACTAAGTTCAAAGTGAGTAGGCCTAAAAATTTTTTACTACAAACGATGTTTTTTTTATACCAAAAATTCGAGAATGAAATGTAGAATCGAATAGCATTCTACCCAGTTTCAAATAACTTTACATTTTGTAGTGAAAAATCAAAATATCAAAGCGACAATTTAACCTAAAACCTTATTTCTAGGCTATGTTATTTCTCAACTTACCGTTTTATTAGAACACTGTTATAAGCCTAATTTCACTCAAACACAATCTACACTTATTTATTTATAACTAAAACACAATATAACACTATTTTATAAACTATAAACACTTTCAATTCTCTAAAATATCAAGACGAATAAAACTTACAAGTGAACACTTTGAGATCAGAGTGTAAAATGGTTAGACCGCTTCGTTTAGATTATGTCTGTGCCAACTAAATTTCACCTAAATTATTTGAACTGAACATAGAATAAACGTTGGACTTTTTTCTTTAAAACAGTATATTAAACATCTTATGAATAAATCGATTTCTGATAGTAAAAATCGATTTACAAAATGCTTCTTTATTGGCCCAATCTTAGACCAATAACAAGCCTTTATTCTAAATTATAGACTCATAACCATAATCTAGTCACAGATGATTTAAAAATACCACTTGAAAGATAAAAGTCTAATGAATCCAATGCTGTGATGATCTTTGTGACAATTGACAACTGTGAGGAGTTGCAGGCCGTTTAAATGATGAAGTTTTATGTTCTTTAACATCGCGATGTCGCACGGAAAACAGCTGTTTGACATTCTACAATTTTGAAACGATGATTACGTATGTAAATATACGTTTTACAAAAACGTTTTAAATACAAAAATTAAAGTTTAATTCATTTTCTTTCCAACGGTGCCAGTTTTATTACGATTGGATAATTCTAAGTGAACTAAATAATCGAAAATTCAAATGGATGCAAATTCTCGGTAATTGTCGAAATAGCTGCATCTTGCGCCTGAGAGAACGTCACTTTGGGCAGTCTGCCACTGGGAGGGTTAAAGTATACAAAAATAGAATTGTACTTGATTACGGATTACGATATGTATATGTTTATGGAGAGGGGAATTAGAGGTGGTATTACAAGCTGTTCAAAGAGATGGTCTAAAGCAAATAATCCATACACTTTATATGATCTGGAAAAACCAAATTCCTATTTATTTTACATAGATGCAAAAATTTATATGGTTTTGCAATGTCAAAATCTATGCCGCAAAACTCCTCTGAATGGTTGAGTTGCGATGAAATAAAAACGTTTGATGTAAACGAAATTCAAGATGAGGGAGGTGAAGGTTACATTATCCAACTTATTTGCACGACTCTCATAATGATCTTCCTTTTTTTACCAGAACGTAAGACACCTCCCGGATCAAAAAAGGAAAAACTTTTAACAACACTTGACTTAAAAGAACGTTACACCTTGCAGTTGAAAAAATACATAGGATATTAAAATTTAACGAGAGCTGTTGGCTAGTGTCTTATATTTTGTTTAATACACAGAAAAGAATAGAGGCAAAAAATTATTTTGAAAAAGATTTTTATAAGCTGTTAAATAATGCAATGTTTGGAAAGAGTATTGAAAATATTAGAATAAGGATGAATCTCGAGCTTGTTAATAACGAGAAGCAGTTGAAATGTTTGCTTTCAAGACCAAATTTCCTAAACGGAATCATTTACAATGAAAATCTGTGCACAATCCAATGTGGAAAAGAGACAATTTTATTCAATAAACCTATATAAATTGGTTTCTCTGTTTTAGAACTAAGCAAATATCACACGTATGAATTTCATTATGAAATTATAAAAAAGTTATAAAGATAAAACTGTAAATCTAAGTACCTAGACACGCATTAGTTTTTTTTAGAAAACTTTAAAGAAAAACGTTAACAAGATCTTTTACAAAAATAGGGATTTTTCCACATGTCCCCCCCCCCCCCCCCCCCCGACCACAAGAACTATTCCATAGAAAATAAAAAGAGAATAGGATGTTTCAAAGACGAATGCATGAGCGATGTAATCACAGAATTTGTGGGTCTATGTCCAAAACTTTATACCTTTAAGACTATGAGCGATAGGGTGACAAAAAAGGTAAAACAAATAACTAAACCGGTGATAAAAAAAACAAATATTATGTTTTGAGGATTATAAAAAAAAAATTATTCGAGGGTGTTAAACTCAGAAAAGATATGAAACTGTTTAGATCTAGAAAACATAATATTCAATCCATCGCTGTTAATAAATTAGCTCTAAGTGCAGACGATGATAAAAGATATATATGTGAAGATGGAATTACAACACTTGCATATGGTCATTATTTAATCGATTAATTTTTTGTTTGTTTCAGAAATCATGCCGGATGGCAACCATAGGTGGCGGACAAACATGCTTAATATATTAACAACTTGTCATTTTATGTTTTTGGAATTTATCATTTCGGAGGAGGGGACGATGATGTTTACAGCGGGAGGGTCGGGCCGCCCATTTGTTAATTTTTTTTGGGTTAGAAGAAATGATAAATTATATACGAGATTCGGCTGTGGGATTGGACATTTTAATTCCAGATAAATGTATGCCAAAAGTTTTAGAAATTTTTGATATTTTATATATTCAGAACAGAATTCGGGTATACTCTTATTATGGTATACCCAGAACAATTAAAAATGCTGAGCTTGCCGACGCCTATCTCGATCGGCACAGACAAATTTATTTCTATACGGGGACTATAAGTATAGGTCGTTTTTATCTGTAAATATCACCGCCCCTTCCTTCTATTTTTAACAAATATATATTGTATTCTTTTTATTTAACAAATATTGTATTCTTTCTAATTTTTTATTACTTAATAAATATATATATTGTATTTGGTGTTGTTATTTGTTACCCAATAAATAAACAATCAATTAAAAAAATAAATTCTTTATTTACATTATTTTCTTTACAATTCCTGACAAAGGTAAGTATTGTACAAGAGCATCATGAATAATAAGACAGTAGCATGCGGTGAGGTCTGGAAAGTCTGCGCTGCTCTGCATCTCAACTCTCACATCGAGCTATCCCATCTTTAAAGTTTCTGGCTGGTTTGAGCAATCGATGACGAAAAGAGGTGTTTTATTGAGAAACGTTTTTCTATCGACGAATGGTTGATCTTCGCTTCCGTGGTAATAGGATGATTGAAATCTTGAAAAGTAGTCATATAAAACAGCCGTTTTTCTGTTAATATTATCGTAGGGATAGTAATTTGAATTTAAGTATAGTTTAATATTTTCTATAGAACAGAAATCAAAGTGTGAGGCTTTGCTAGTCGAATCATTCTTCTTGTTGGTTTGAAAACCAATTATTACATAACGAGGTTTTTCCATCATAGAAGATGTTTTCACCGTCCAAGTTTGGAATTTTGTTTTCGAAAGAATTGGGTATTCATGCATTTGCCAACGTCTAAAAGGAATAAAAATTATTTCATCTCTTTCTATCATCCTTAGTAGAGATATTTTCTCCTTGTCCACAACTTTTACATACGGCATTTACCATATAATTTTACTAATCTTAACTTTTATATTATACTTATCGGACGTTGCCTGAAATTAATTGTGTTTTTAAATCGTTGGCGGCTCTTAGCAAAACCAAGCAAGAGTCTAAGCGGGATACAGTATGACAACTTTTCATCATTTTCGAGGGAATATGCTTGGGTATCTGTCGTCCAACCCCAATTTTGTAAAAGATTTGTTTCTTCTGGTCTCAGGGTTAAAAGATTTTTCATCAGCGTTGTATGTCCAACGTTTTTAATTCGATCTACTTCCGTACTGCACAGCTTGTATCGTATTTCTTCAAACACAAAAACTGGCGCATTGTTTACAATTTTTTTTGTCGCCACTGTATTGTCTTCCGTTAAAAGCAATCCCTCAATTAGCAAATAACTTTTACTTGGCAGCGTATATACATCCTGTTGGTGAATAGGAATCCTTATTTCATCACTATTTCCAAAAGAATTTGATGAGTAGGGTGAATGTGAATGCCATTCATAGTCTGTAATAATTTCACTGCTGTGTACAGGAGTATTAACGTTTAACATGATTTATTCTGTATCTGAGAATAAATTTTAAAAATAAAAGATTATCCGGTGTTATCTCTTTGAGCTTTGAATGATGAATGTGCGATGGAGGAATGTAATAATCTAATGGAGAAATGTGAATACCCTTGTTTGTAAAAAATAAATGCCATTACAGTACAACCTCGTTAAGTCGGACCAGCCGGGACTGCGGCCGATCCGACATAGCGAAAATCCGTGTTAGCCGGAAAAAGAGCATAAAACATCCAAAAATGAAAATACACTGTATACTTACTATATTTTCCTTTATTACGGAGAAAAACACTTTAAAAATATTTACTGGTCACAATAAAACAAAAAACACATCTGTGGACTGTACAGGTATGTCTACTTTTTGGGGGAAAAGCTTGTAAGTTTCTGTTGTGACAACTTCGAGTAACGTTTACGTGCCGCACGGCGAACAAACTCGGTTGTGCAAACTCGGCGGAAACACAATCACCGTGCAGTAAGCTACGATTATGCGATCGTATAAAGCAATAGCGCTACCAAAATGCTTATTTTTATTTATTGCAAACCGGTCCGGGTTACCCGGAGATTCGACTTAAAGGGGGCCGACTTAACGAGGTTGTACTGTATTTAAGTCCTTTTAAATGTAGACGTATAATTACGTTTTCTCCTCTAAAATTAACTAATCGATTATATTGATCTTCTAATTTAATATTTATCTTATAAAGCAAGTCCTGCAAAACTATTGGTAAATATATTACATGTGATGGTTTCTCAACTATTTTATACCCCAGTTCGACTATCGGATAGAACTCGTGTAATACGTGACCTTCAACACCGTCCTTATAAGAATTCCTTACAATATCGCATACTACTATTATAACGTCCACTCTAACAATGGCTGCTGGATTTGGAGACTCGTGCCATTTACCCGCCTCCAACGTGGAATCCTTATTAAAACCCAATAACGATGTAATCATATCTTCCTTTTTAAAGTGTACATTCTCTGAACAGAAAAGTTCTGGTTTTAAAGTGTTATTATTTGCTCTTATCTGTAACGAGTTTTTTTATTTTGTTTCTCCATCTCTTTATCCAGATAATTTTTGTTATCATCAATGTCATACGCCTCTTCGGGAAGAGTAATTAAACGTTCTGTTTTACCATAATAGAATTTATCATTAACATCTTTCTCTACATTTGGTATGGAATTGTATGTCATTAGATCAACCAATCCAATTTCCCATTGTTTCGAAGACGAAAGATCGATGGGGGGAATAAATTCGCTCGTAAAATAAGAGCTTCTTCCAAATATACAAATCATGCTGTTGATGTCAGAAAGTCTAAACACAAATGACCACAATTGATGGAATTCAACCTCTTTTGGTGCGCCTCATAATTATATCTTATTAGTACAGGATATTGTCGCTGAAGGTATTTCACTAATTCTACAGGTGGGCGTAGATTACCAAAACTGTCGTAATAATCTACAAACCGTCCATGTTTCTTGTAACCCAATGAGTGTCATTTCCTCTAACGTTATCTAAATTCATTACTACCGATTCATTTATTAGAGGTAATTGTGGAAGCGTATCGCGCATAAACACACCTCTAAAGTAGGGTATTTTAAATTTTTTGGCATACTTTATTATATCAAGTGTTGATAAAGGTCAGTTTGGTATAGATTTTATCATTTTCGACGAGTAGATTTTTTTTTACTTCCTGCACCCTTATACGGGCGCACATACAATCCTTTTCCTTTCTTCTTCTTCTTCTTCTTATTAGTTTTTTACCGTTTTTGTAACCTCTGCAAGTAATTTTAATATTTTCTTTTGCTCTCTCCTCCACCAAATTTCTGTTTCATTTTCATGATATTTGTTACCGCCTGGGCTGCAGCTTTCTCTCCCAAACCACTGTCAGATGCTTTTACACGTTCCCAGGCTCGGTTGGCGAGTTCTTGATCCGCTATTGCACGATTTTTGCTTTCACCGTATTTGCTGAACGCAATATCGTTTACGGATAATCGCAAAATTTAAACTCTGAACTTCTTTTATATACCACCTTTGAAGTCACTAAGTATAGGCGAATAGATACATTATAGATATCTTATCTTATTAAACGAGCAATTCTTGTATATTTGTTTATAAATTTATTTCGGGGATCTCGCTAACGGCTCTAACGATTTTGATGAAAGTTTGAATATAGGGGTTTTTGATGTCAGGAATCGAATGCGCTAGGTCTTGTCTGCAAAAATGCGCATAACCTCAAAAAAATGCGCATGAAATTTAAACTCTTAACTTCTTTTATATACCACCTTTGAAGTCACTAAGTATAGGCGAATAGAAAATATACAAGAATATTGCTTGTTTAATAAGATAAGATTTAACAAACTTAAATCATTAACAATGTATCAGGTGGTATAATTTTCAACTTATTTCTTTATTCAAACTCCAAACGTAACTAAAACATTATTTTTGTGCTGTTATTAACCATTATGAAAACCGTTTCACCAGTTTCTGCATTCTTTGCATTTCTATAAAGGTAATATAAATTATCTAATGATTATAATAATTATTATAAAATACATAAACAATATCAAATATGGCATATTCGTTCGATAGGTTACATAACCAATATATACCTAAAGAGGTTTTTGGACGTCAGGATTCGAATGCGCCAGGTTTTATATCTGTAAAAAAATTCGAATAAAATGTTAGAACTAATTACACTTATGTTTTTTTTTCATTTAAATAAGCAGTACATATGTACATAAGATCGAAAAATATTCATATTTATTCAGTATGCGATTCGTATTTACTTACATTTTCCTAAAAAAATTTATTTTTAGATACTGAGCGATTTTCGGTTGCCCAGGTACTATAATGTAAGTGACAATAGAACTGAAATAAATAATAATTAGAACAATATTTCACTCATTTTAAAATAAAACTAATTGACCGAGCATAAGCGAGATCTCCGTTTTAACTCGACCGTTCGGCATTTCGTCTGTGTGTCTGTCTCACGATTACGGCCAAACGCCTTGACCGATTTTGATGATTTTTTGCATGAATGTTCCTTATTCCTAGGCCGAGCCATGTATATATACGGTTTTTTTCCATTTTTCATTTTTAACCCCTTAAATAAAATAAAAATTGCGGCCAGACCGTTTCTCTCAGTGTAAGCTTTTTTCCAAAGCCAATTTGTGGCTTAACCGTAAGTAGAATTTAAAAACTAATAACATATTGCTAAAAGCAAATTAAATTTTAAACAAAATTGTATTCTTGATTTTTTTCCGTATCTCTAACGGTAAGCTCACAAAATGGCCGTAAACTTCGAATTTGTTAAAAATCGTCCAAGTTTTTGTATTTCAACCATGTTTTTATACGTTTATCCTAAACCAATTCAAACGTGTTCCATAGCTTTTTTGTAGATAAAGGTTTAAAGAATTCATACATGCCAATAAAAAAAATTATTGAAGTAAAATTAGGAAAGTTATTAGCTCAAGAAACAAGCACGTTCAGTAACGAAAGGAAAATGTTTAACTTTAGGCCTACATAAAAAGTAGTAAAAATTATTGTAATTTTTTTCAAAAATGTAAAAAAGTTTTGTAATTTAGTTCTAAATAGAATTGTATAAAAATATTTATCAATTTCAAATTTATTATTTTGAAATCACCAGTTTTTATGTTCCTACTACAAGACTGCTTACAAAACTAGGCCTGTTTTGAATAGTAATTCAGGAATATATCATTTGCCAAAAAATGACATATTATTATAAGAAAGTGTAGAGGACAAATCAAAGAATTGAACTGTATACGTGTAAATTTCATAAAAGTATTTGACTTAGCTTTACTTGAATTACAAAATGAGATGAAACAAATGAAACCTCGCGGCGATAAAGAACACACAAAAAATGACCCCATGGGAAGTGTTGGTACATGGGTTGAGATCACTATCACTACGTTTTAACATCGTTTGTTTTCATTATTTCTAATATTGGAATATTTTATGGAACTTAAGTTAACTTATGATACATTGTTAAGTTTGAGTTATTTAAGTATGTAAATATTTAATTGTATGTTGTCCCTCTATAACGCGATATTTTTAGCTATCTTATGCATTATTAACTTAAATAAAACACAATGCTTCTAAAAGAAAATCTTTAGCAGTTAAAGCTCAAGAAAAGAAATAAAATGAAAACTAGAAATCCCGGAATCGCGGGAATTGTAAATAATGTTTCACTGGCTAAACCTTGTGCTTACTGGCACACTATTTTTAACCTAAGCTCAAAACCACATTTGTTATTTCAACGAGCGAGGTCTACTGTTCACAGAATTACTAGTATAATATATAAGCATTGAGATATATAACATAAAAAATAACTACAAGTATGAGTTGGCTAAAAAAGGCAAGTTGGCAGCAATGCAGAAAGGAAGTGACATCAGAGAACTTATCTTGCTTCTTTCTTCTACATTGGCAAGCAAGCAAGTAGGATGTGTTTTGTAATGTAGTCAAATTTTTTTGAACCAGATATCGTTGAATATCTGTAAAACCATAGAGTTTACAAATATTTAAAATGTAATGGTGCACTGATGGATATTGTGTTGTATTGATAACTTTTTTATATCGAGTAATTTTGAAAAAATGAGGTGTTAAATAAATCGACACATGTGCTTATGAAGAAAGGTTAGGAGGACAGTTTAAGAGAATTAAAACTTGGAAATGCACAAAAACGCAGGTAGTAATCTATAAACAGTATATATATCACACAAAATTGAACTTTCGGAACATTTATAGTTTATGTAAGATAGGGCTCATGAAACCTTTTATTGTAAAGTAACTTTTTAATCTGCCTGTAGATTCAATATTTTCTTTTGTTTATTTCATTGGTAAAATTGCGTCTATTTAGGTTAAAATCTTATAGTTTTATTGGTTTCTTGTACGTTTTTGAAATTTAAATGTCTGCATTGAAAATAACCATGAAATATTAAACTCTTTAAATTGTTCGTTGCAATGCACTGACTTATTATTTTTATACCATGGTTTCTTTAACATCTAGTATTAACTCGGCCAAAACATATCTCCCTCGAGTTTTTGGAATAGAAATAAATTAATTGTTAATTGGTAAACTAGGCTTCAATAAAGTAGTAACGTCATTCTGTTGTGCAACGTCAATGGCCGCCAAAATGACCATAGATTGAATGTCACAGACCTAGTCATAGATGAAGTGAGAGTGACTTGGTAAACAAAAAACAAAACATATTTGAGGTTAGATTTTTGACATTGTTTATTTTTGAGAAATTAAGTGTTGTGATTGATAATAATGAAATAAATTGGTGAAGTAAATAATCTTTTAAATAAAATTCTTACACTTCATTGTTTTTAAGAGATATTGAGCATTTTTTTATTTTTAAATTTATAAGAATTATGTAAACACATTTTTTTTATTTTACTAATTTTTTAAAATGTAACGTCAAGCGTAACAATTGTCAGAACAGGAACTTTTGGACCTCCCCTCGTAAATAACTAACATTAGGTAATATTTAAGAATGAAATACTTCAAAATTGTTTTAGACTTTGAGGTTATACATTTTGAACATATACATAGGCATAATTATAAAAAGAACTTTGGAACTTAAGTAATTTTATAGGTGTATTCGTAAAAATAATAGCTACTGACTGAAACTCCTGAGTTTTGAGATAATTTTACTCAGAAACAATGGTATAACTAAGTTTTAGTGTTTAAAGTAAGATTTAGTAAGTGTAAAGTAAATTAGTGTTGTTTATAATTATTTTACAATTTTTAAATATTTTGATAGTTATTTTATAATTAAAAATAGCTTTTTATATATCTGACAAACAATAAATTTAACAATTTATATTTAAAAATGTAATTTGTGTGCTAAACAAATGTTTGGCTATTTCCAGTATATTATGTATTTGTTTAGTTTTATGTATTGAACTATACTTTAAAACAGTAGACATTTCAACATTATATTTATAATAAACGAGTGGTAAATTTATTTCATGCATGATTTCCCCTGTAAGACAATATACCTCATACACTCAACCCAGTTTTTTATTCTAGTAGCTGATCGTGTTGCATGGTAATTTTTTAACTATTTTTCATTACGTTTAGGAATATTCTGGGTCCAAGAAAATCGTTTTCACAAAAAAGAAAAAGTTGTACAGTGAAGGCTTAAAGTGGCTAACATATTGTTAGAATTGAAGGAGAGTTGGTTGCTGTGTTGCTTTTTATAACTCATTCTTCTTGAATAACGTTAAATTATCAACTTTTTTTGAATACATGGACAATTTTCCATTTATTATTAAATTTATGTATTTAATTTTAGCTGCAGAAAGAAGCTATTTTTGATTTAAATGTGTTATTATACAAGTAGTCGATTTGTTTTAAATTTTGCAAATGGTTGTATATTTTAATATGTTCTAGGCGGACTTCAAAATTTGGTCAAAGCTAAACGAAGTTATACAAATTATCTACTGCCTTATAAGTCTGGCCCGTCGAGTAGGCCCAAAACTGTGGTGATAACATCTGCCCCTGAAGCTCGTGAGTCATCAGAGTCTGAGACTCCACTCCCAGACACGAGTTACATCTTTCGACCTGGCACTATCCCTCCTTCCAGGCAAATGTTTTATCAGGTATTTCACTATTTGTTTCCTACATTTATGGATGATTTGGTCACTGTTAAAAGTATAATACAGGCTTTTTCGATAAGGATTTCGTAACTTTAGGTTCATATAAAATGTATCCAAATGACTTGTAGAATCAGTTAAGGTGGCGTTTTAAAGGAAAACTTATCAAGTTTTCGTGGTTATTTTGGTTTGACCTATGTCAGACGTCTCGCCTAAAGTCAATTTCTTGCCAAACTATAGCTAATAGATTGGATATCACTTCTGTAGTTGTGGGATAAACTTTTATTTTTCAGCTGGACAAAATCGACAGATAAATAAAAAATAATTTGGACAAACATTTCAAAATAAGAGGGATTAAATCTATAGGTGAGGTGACCACGCAATTGGCCCTGCATGACAAATCTAATAGTGTGGTAAGGAAATTCTGAACCTCTAAGAGACGCAGAGCCCATTCTTACTGGTGGTGAAGGCATTTGTCTTGGTCATCTGTGCTTATTCAGGAAATTAGGAAATGATGACCACATCCAGTTACACAATACCACTTATGATTTCCTCTATAGAAAAACAAGATATACACTTAACATTGAGTATTGACATTGTAATGTTGATATATTCCAAATCCGCAGTAGAAGTTATAATTATCATCATACACTATAAAAATGTAAAATATAAACACATGTAGCAATTAAGACAAACTCTCCAAAATCTGATTACATATGTTATACGTTGTATTGAAGAAGATTTGCTGACACGTTGGAGTATCACATCATGTCCGGACACATTAGAGTATCACGCCAGGACACATAGATATATTGGTAAAGTGGGGCACAACTCTTCTTCCACCAAAATATTTACTTGACATAAGAACTGCAAAGCCTTTATCAGGACAGTAATTGGATGAAAATATCAAAAAATTAAATATAACTCCAGCGGTAAAATCTGGAGGAACATAAGTCTGGAGTGGGAGAAGAACCAGTGCACATATTGGAGGCAATCAGTGGATTTGTTCCATCTCAATACGAACTTGACTGCCTTGCTGCCCACCTTTACTGGCCAGAAAGTGGACATGGATTTAAGAAATTCACAGATCTCAAT
>JAGFPH010004012.1:38320-63276 GCA_018207615.1 Philaenus spumarius | reverse complement strand
CAGAATTGGCTACCTTTTTACTTTCTCCACCCTATACGTAGTATAATATGGAGAAAGTATTGTTTTCGTCCAAATTTTCGAATTTGAATTATTAGTGGAATTATCTGTTTTGGTGCTCCCGGAACCCAAAAAAAAAACATGTTTAGTGGAATTATCTGTGTTGTGCTCCCTGAACTCAAAAATATTTTCAGTGGAATTATTTGTTTTGTTGCTCCCTGAACCCAAAAAAGTGGTTTATTGTTGATGTTTGTCCGTGTGTCTATAAGGATGTGTACAGAGCTGGAGACCATACCAACATTCCGATTTTGATGAAATTTGGTATGTAGATGTAGTTCTGGAATATCTCCAGGGGTTTTTTTCATTTTTCAAATTTTTGATTTTTAAGGGGTTTTACCCCCCAAAAAACGAGAAAAATCAAAATTTCTCAAAAACGGCCATAACGATTTTGATACAATTTGGCTTATTTGTAGCCCTTAATGTACCTTACCATATACAAAAAACCGCATCTTTCTAAAAATTCTCGTTTAGGTAATAATAATAATAACTGATTTTGAGGGGGTTTTTGGCCAAAAAGGGGGTTGTTTTTCAAAACCTTTTTTTGTGCATCTATACAGACCTAATTGACATGTTTGGTGCAAATTTGTTCGAAATCGATCGAATAGTTTAAATAATAATATAATGTCCATCTAATATTTTCCATGGTAACAATAATAATTCCTACTTTTGCAATTCTAAATAACCACTTCCTATGCTACTCTTGGGAAGGTATAAAGTTTGAACTGGGAGAAAGTATGTGGCAGTTATCTGGTAACGTTTATTTTATGTGAATTGTGGGAAAATAGCACTGTAATATGAAACTTAATGTACCAGATTGTGCATGACAAAACCTCTTCAATCTCTTGCAAAAGGTTGACAGATGTTCTCTCTGTAACTGACCCAGTATTATGCCCAGATACAGCGCACCATACTGTTACGCGCTCATTATGTTGTGGTTATTCTACAACATCGTCAGGAAGTAGAAATCTAAAAAAACATGTTGTTTGCTTGTTTATTAGACCATTTAGAATTGCAATTTGCATCAAACTAGGACCATCGGAACGACCAGTCCTAAACTATTATGAGCGAAAATAATGCTCCACATTAAAAACTTTACTAAGAACCATTTCAGTATTAACTAACTTCAAATTAATAAACAACATGGCCTGGCAACAATCAACAATATAAGCAGCTGTAGTAAAAACCATCCAAAACTGCTTTAATTTCAGTAGTTGTTTATTTTGGCCAATACCATTTAAAATTAATAGCAATAGTTATTATTGGAGGTTGGTAATATTTTAATTTTGTATTACTGAACAAATCATATTATACCTGTTGGTAGAATAGTATGTCTTTAAGTTCCAAGGCTCTTGATAACATCATGCTCTGTTGATAGTGTACATTATCATCAGCATTTCCATGGATCAGGTAAAACATCTTGCGACGGAAGTTTTCTACGTTAGCCGATACATCACTGGCTACATATCCAGCAAGATTGCTTTCGTTTGTTGGAAGACCCATGTATCTTTCAGTGTATACGGTGTCTGTACAAAGAATCAACAATACCTTTGTCACTAAAATTAATTAAATT
Organism: Philaenus spumarius; assembly: GCA_018207615.1. NCBI lineage: Eukaryota > Metazoa > Arthropoda > Insecta > Hemiptera > Aphrophoridae > Philaenus > Philaenus spumarius. Next base: position 61,649 of record JAGFPH010004012.1, on the reverse strand, counting down.
TTTTACAGCTTTTAAACAAATAAAAATAATACAGAATTATTCAATGAATCTTGTAGTTAAACAGTGATTTTTGAAGGTTTTAATTAAATATGTACTAAATTTTACATCCCTAAACTTTTTTTAAGAGTACTTAGAGTTCTTGTTTTTACAGTAACATGAGTGATATAGACTGTACAAGGTCCCGTATTTTGTTTTAGTTTATTTGAAAAGAAAATGTGACATTTTCTATTTAGCTATGAAAATATTAATTATAACAAGGAAGGAAAAGATTGTACATCAAAGCCCACTAAAGAATACCGTTGAGGGACGGGCTTGTGTATACCAAGACCTTGAACGCTCCAATCGCCGTAGTGCGACGTTGTCACGTTCTTCCCACGCTTCTAACTGACTGCGGCTGACTCAACGCATTTATAAATTCTTTAAACTGTGCGATCAAGCCTCGAGCGGTAAATACCAAGGAGTGTTCGAGGCTAGTAGATATGGCAACGCTGCGTGCCCATCCTATTGGCCGCCTCGCAACAGTATTCCTTAGTGGGCTTTGATATAGATAACTTGATGGTTTAAAATGTTTAAATTGCCGTATGAGACAAAATTCAATAAACAAATTTATATCTGGGGTAAATATTACTTTTTTAGGCTAATAGTTTTCCTCTTATTAAAATTATACAAAATTTGTTTGAGAAATTTATAATTTTTACTAATGAAAAACCGTAACCCCATTGCTAGCACTATCGCATATATTATTTCTCAAGACTATTTTTTTGTCGGTACGCCATAACTTCTTTAATACATCATCAAATTACATGAATGAGGCATCATTTTAAAGCTTTCCTTAACCACTACACGGGAAAAATAGACAAACAGCTTAAAATTCATGTTTTAATAACAAAAATTGATTTAAAAAACTTTTATATTATACTCTGTATGTTCCTAATGAAAGGCGCCATCTACTAACCATCTGTTTAACTAGCATGACAGCTGTTAGTTAGATTGTTTACACTGTAAGATTGTGTAGGGAAACTGTTATTTATAAACCAATGTAAATAAATAAACTTAATTAACTGAATTAAATCAACGTGTTAAATCAGGTAAATGTAGGCCTACCTTGCCGAACTTGCGAAATATTCGCACGGGTCAGCTAATTAACCCTTAAAGCGCTAAACTAAAATATGAGCTACCGCCCATTTTAGAGTTAAAAAAATTTATTTTTATTTTCTCAGTGTTTATTTTAAATTTTGGTTCTTAGATTTAAGAAGTATACACGAAAAATACTCAACTAATTTTAAACTTTTTAAAAATATTTTTTAAGAATTAAAAATATTAAACTAAACTTAGCAGAGTTTACAATTACCTATTCAAAAACTAAATACATAAAAGCAATACTTATTGTTGTCTAAAAAATAAAATAATTATGTACTAAAATAAGAAAAGCAAGAACTTATACAAAACTAAAACTTCGGAGTAAATATCAGTACAAACAAACAAGAAACAGCTGAGTGAAACAGATGCGTCTATAGGCATAAGTCGCACTTATAACATTTGCTCTGGCGACAGAACACAGACCGATAAGGTGTAGCAGACATTGCTTATATTTTTTATTTGGTCTAAACATACTCAAAGAACATCACTCTGCACTCTATTGGAAGTTTCGTGAACTATGGAATCATCTAAGCATGTGTTTGTGTATTTGCGTTTAAAGGTGCTAACCACGCTTAGATATTGGGTCGTGCCGCGTCTAAAGGTACTTTAAGGGGTAACTTAGACTTGTGATAAGCTAAACTAAAAGAAGAAAATTCAAAAGAATAATCCAATCCACAATTCAGATTCCCCTATTAGAGATGGAGTATTTTGTAAGTAATAATCACACCTCGTCGAACCTAATTTGTAAAACATTCTACCCCTTTTCAGTCCCTTAGTGATTCAATTTTGAAAAGAGATTATTTGGATAATGATGGTGCAAAAGTTCATTAGAAACTGTCTACCCATTTAAGTGAGAATGAGTTAATAATTTATGTAACGGATGGTTAGAGCAAAGTCTCTAAAATCTTTTAAAAATTACATTATAATGAAAAATTCAATTGCATATCTTCCCAAAAACTGAATTGGGTTTACTAGTTGATTTGGAGAAAATCCTAAATTTACCTTGTAACCTAGATAACAAACCTAATTTGGCTGTTATTGGATAAAGCTTGTTGCTATGAATATCAAAATAGCAATGACTTCTCTTATTATACAGTTAAGGGTCGGCTCTAGTAAAACAGAAAGCAACCTGCGACTCCCTATAGCGGCGGTAGGTTACGCAGCATTGCTCATCCTAAATCCATTTAAAACCCGCAATTGTTCAAATAGCGTTTTTTAAAAAATACCGAACTCTTGGGAACAAAGTTTTTCATCCGATTGGCTTGGTAATTTTTCGCTATAATTAATAGTTACAATGTAAAAAAATATTTAAAATCACCCTATAGCGGCGGTAGGTTACACGGACATTGCTCAGCCTAAATCCATTTAAAACGCGCAATTGTTCAAATAGCGTTTTTAAAAAAATACCAAACTCTTGGGGACGAAATTCTTCATGCGAATGTCTTGGTAGTTTTTCACTATAATTAATAGTGACAACATAAAAAAATATTAAAAATCAATGTTTTAAATTGTTAATAAATATTAAACAAAATGTTGTTCTTAGTTTTGAAAAAGCCATTTGCATGCATATTGGCCATAGCTTTAAAATGACATATCGTTCATAATTATCCGATAAAAAATAAAGGAAAAATTTGGATTTTAATTTAACATTGGTGTTATGGAGTGTCAGCCAACATGGCCGACAGCTAGAGCCGACCCTTAACAAGTTACTCACTCACTATAGTTACACACACATGTAACTATAGCAACTCCTCAAACACTTTAGTACTTCACCATTTTTAAAAAATTATATTTAATTTTTGGTGTTAAGATAAGAAGAATTATGTAAATAACAAAATACTGGCTTCAATTTTGAAATTTTAATTAAATACTTCAGATCAACATCATCGTTTTATTTTATTGTGTTTATTTGAGTATTATATTCACATAAAAATTGTATTTTCTTAAAACAAAACGTTGTTTGTTTAACTGAACAAGTTATACCATGTAGGTCAAACAAAAAAAGAATTTTCTTAGTTTGAAGACAAGTAATTTTTCAAGAAGGGTGGGAAATAACGACAGTTGGCAGTAGGTTGACATTAAAATAAGAACTATTATAAGTAAGGCATTTGTGTTATACCATATAGACTAAATAACAAGAATGGCATAATTAAAATAAAAACATCAAATGGATAAAAAATATAATTTGTTTCAAAACTGATTATTAAATGTGAGAACAAATCTTAGTAATTTTAAAACTTATGTAGTAGTTTTACAAATATTACTTTATGTTTATCGAAAACATTGATTACTACTTTTGTAGTTTATGAAATAAATTAAACATATTTATAAAACTATATTTAACATATATTTATAGTGTCTTCATTCCGAATGAAATAAGAAAAGTATCTGCGATTATTTTGTAAACTAATTAATAACATTAAAAAACTATAATTTATATTATAAGAACTAAGAAAATAGTAAAACGAAAACCTGAGACAATAATAAAACAAGTCCATGTAGAAAACATTGGTGGTTTACCATCCATGTTATAAAAATATCGGTCCTTTACCATTGATGTAAAAAACACGTAACATCGAAACCAAAACATAACTGCTTATTTCTAGTCTGAACGTTACTGTTTATACAGAAAAAATTGATAGAAATAAACTTAACTAGTTAGAATAGAACAACTCATATTATAATATGCACATAATATTTGATTACAGAATACAAGTAATAATCTTTTCATGTTGTACCTTTGAAAGTATTTAATATTTCTTACATTCTAAATTGGAAACAAACCGTAATAAATCCAATTTGTAACAGGTGCCACAGATATCCCGCACTTGAAAATGTCAAAATCATCTTTAGCTAAAGCCGATGCTGTAGCAAATCCTCCGTAGCTCCATCCCCATATGGCCGTCCGTTTTGGATCAATATAAGACAGGTTATCCTGTAAATATCTGTACAATATCCACAGTTTAGTCATAAAATTTTAAGATAATTTAGGAACCATAAATAAAGTTTATAAAACAATTTGGTATGTACCACATAATAGCACTTAAACCTAAACTAATCTTGTAATTTGTAATATAAAGATCATAAACAATACAATTTTTGAAGAATTTGATGGTTTATAAGCTTGATAGCTGCTTTTTCAGTTCGACAAAAGAAATTGTTTTGCAGAATATGATGCTCTGCTTAATTGAAACTAATTATTTTTGCCGAAAGATGTTCGTTCCTTGAAAATTAGGTGTTTGGAATTGTGTAGCAAAAAATGTTCTTGAATAAACAATATAAGATATTTAAACTTCCTTCTACTATTTTGTGGTTATTGAATTGATAGCTCTTATAATCTACATTTTTAGTATGTGAACTACATTAACCCACAATTATTATTTAATTCTCGTTTAAATCTCTAGGTTTTTCATATTTACAGAGAATGGATGAACATTTTTTTAAAGTTGTTGTTGTTGTCCAATGGCCTTTGCTGGCTCACGCCATCTTCAATCTTGCTTCCCAGTAGAGACCAGGGAGGTCTTTTCTCCTCAGCTTCTCTTCATCCAGCTCTCCGCAGACCAAGAGATGGTCCTTGTTCATGATAGTGTCCGGGCCTTCACACAATGTGCAGTTGTCATAATCCAAAATCTTTATGTTCTTTAGGTGTTCATTCAGGCAGTCATGTCCAGTTGTAAGTCGAAAAATCGCGACAGATGTCCTCCTCTGCAAGTCCCTGACCTTATCATACAAGTCGGATACCTCTTCATAGGACTTGTTCCTTATGTCCTCTTTGACTTTATTGGTGAACTCAAGATGAGATGTTCGTTTCAGTTCGCAGATCCTTGCTTCCAGGGTGACTACTCTTGTACCAATCTTACAAAACGATTAAATAGGGAATCGGAAGCAATACTGGGCCACATAGATTGGTCATGTTCAAAACTTACCTTAAAGTTTAAATTCACCAAACGTAGGAATGTTTCAGCTGATTACTCACAATTCAGAAGATACCTAGAGGTTAGGTCAATAAACCAAAGAACTAGATATAAATTTTGGCTTTATTAACCAAAATGTAAAAAAAAGTTTATATGCCCTTAATAAAAGAATAATTAATTATTTATATGCCCTTAGTACAAAGAAAAACATCAGATTTAAAAAGAATACATATATATTTAATTTGAATTTTAAAAACCCTCCCCAAAAAATAAACATCAAAAACCCTCTTCTTTAATAATGATTACAGAAATTATACAGAAAAGATTAAACAAGATTACAAAATTTTAACATGAAATACCATGGATTTGTTTAAGAATAAATATTTATGTTGTTGGCCAACTGTAAAGCTAGATATAATTAAATAAATAAAAATAATAAGAATTATGAGACGTCTCTCTATTAAAAAAAGATATATAGAATTTCTAAAATACAGAGCCCTTAGGGCTGAGGTCCGAAATATGCTATAGCTTGCTCCTCCCAATATTATTAAATACAAAAAACATGTCCTATATACTAATTCATTTACAAAACATAAATTACAAAACACAGCCTATTCGAAGTTCATTATAAAGTCCACTGCAGATTTTTTAAGTAATTTACCAATTTTTCTAGTTCATAGCTATATAAGTAAAAAAAAGCACAGTCGGTGGAAAATATCTAGTTAAGCTGCCTGAAGAAAGTTGGCCTTACAGCAGGGTATAAGCAGTTGTACCATTTATGTATATACTTGAATTTATGTCCTGATACTTGGAATTATGTCATGATACTTGAATTTATGTCCTGATACTTGGACCAGTGGAAAACTGCATCAAACAAAATAACAACCTTTTTTAGAAAGCAAGTAGGTTAATAAACAAAGCATGGTAAAGCAGTTAGTTTTAAAAGTTTGCCTTTGTAAAATATTTGACACAAGGTGGCACAAAGTAGGCACTTTAAAAGCTTGTAAATGTCACTACAGGACTTGTCTTGTTACATTTAAATGTTTTTGCATGTCAGTAAAAGCACATGGTGAACTTAAAAATGTTCTTGGTTGGTAACACTAAATATATCAGAGATATAATTATTGTATATAGCTCTTCAAAAATTCACAATATTCTGTTTTACACTGCTTTAAATTTGTACAGAAAAAAACTGTATAGGCTAGCCTTTGTTAAAATAGGCTATGTGTGGTAAATGCATAATATAGCATAACATTTAAAATTTTAGGCTGTAAAAGTTAAGGTTTAAAGTTAGGCTGTAGGAAAAAAAATGAATTACAAGATTTTGAATTAATACTGTATGAGCTTGAAATGTTATTTGCAATATAGAAAGGTAAAACTAACTTTATAAAATCTTACAATGAGTATATTTCATAACCAACAAATGTAAAGCTAAAACATTCTCACGTACCTGGTATTCACAATAAGGACTTATAATGAAAGCATATTAATTAGCCACGCACATAAGTAAACTCGCAACTAAATTAAATAAAGAAAGGTCACGACATCGTTAAAAATCTCGCAGTGACTTACAAGTCAGACATAACGGTAGGCACGTAGCAGATTAATGGCCGACTTTCCAGAACATTCCAACCAAGCTAAGAATAACGGTCGAGATAAAAAGACAGCTGATCGGTTACAAAAAGCTATCGCATACTAAAGCAGTATGTACGGCTGCAGGTACCGTACGGAGTCGGCACCTAGCGGAGAAAAGGATAACTATTTAAAGGATAGACAGCGGGTAAAGGCAGAAGATTGTATTTATTAAAGAAAAAAAATTATAGATGGCGCGGAGATCTAAAAACGTCACACTCTTCTTGGTTTCTGTATTATGTGAGTTCCTCGTTTGGCCAACTTGTCTGCGCGCTCATTGCCTTGAATGCCCACATGTGATGGTATCCACTGCAGGACTATTTTCTTGGTAATATGCTTGACTATTTTATACTTCTTCTGGATTGATTCAGTCAGAGAACTTGTTGGTGTATTTTCAGCAATTGCTTGCAACGCTGACTTGGAATCGACCAAAATCACAGTGTTTATTTTTGAACCATCAGTATAAATTTGCAACCAATCGTTTGGGGGGTTCAAGCTGTTGATAGTTTCCAAAGCTATTTGGGCAACTGTGACTGGATGTTTTGAAATTAAAGGACAGGAAAATAATTGAAAGAGTTTATTTTAAATATTTTATTTCAATATTTTATTTTACTATGAGATTAAAAAATGATTTCCATCTTGAATGTAACGTTTTTAATTTCAAAAATGATTATGCAAAACATAATTTCAAGGATTAATCATTGATCAAAACTTTGCATTGATACTTTAACCTGTTTAGTAGAAGATATTCACATTTATTTATTTGAAACGTCTCATTGAATATTATATTTTTAGTAAATGCGTCCAGCTCCAGTTGATACCTCAAATGATGTAACTTATATATTTGTGCCGCAAATTTCAATAGTATATAAAAAAATAAGGATTGTTAGCATTGGTGGTTGGTTGCTATTCAATTTCTTAAGTTCCTTCTTCAGTTTTCCTAAGGGGGTTGTCACCCACAGCCTTGGGCGGATCCAGGCAGTTTTCAAAGGCGGGCTGCCTCCTATCTCAGGGGTAAAGAATAATTTTTTTTTAATACAGTACTTGAAAACAGCTTTTTAGACTATTTCATGATCACCCATTTTGAATAGGAATTAAGGAATATATGCTGTATCTGTACCCAAAAATGAAATTTTATTATAAAAAATTGCAGAGAATAAATCATAGAATTGAAGTGTATAGCCTTATTCTATAAACTTATATCACTTTGTTTCACTAAATTAAACAAAACTCTCACAAACTTACAGTATACAGTTCCCGCCAGACGCTGCTGTGCTGTAGACAATGAGAAAAGGTAATGGCTAACACGCCTATGGTGTTAAAGAAATGAACATATTTCACGGAAATACCCGAATAGCCTCGGAACACTAAACCAGGTATTCCTTATATCAAACGAAAATATAGAACTTGCACTTCAAATCGATATAAAAATCATTATACAAACATATCGATTTGTAATAGATAACATCGATTGCAAAATGTGTTTTCTCATTGGTTGAAAACTGCCCAATTGCAAGGATTTACAGAAAACTTTGTAACTAAGAAACTACAGGAGAGACAAATGATTGGAAGATCGTGGTAGAAAGTTCAAAACTTGACAAATCCAATAGTGTCCTTATTTTCTTCTCAAAACAAGTCTGTCTTACGGTTATGTGCCTTAAAAATATGATGAGTTTGAGTGATTTCCTTGTGCGGCATCAATTGATTTAGACAACTACAATTTTACAACAACGATTACACGTGTAAATATTCGATTTAGAAGAAATTTGAAGATACAAAACCTATAGTTTAAAACATTTCCTTTCCAATGGTTTTTGTTTTATTGAGATTGGATAGTATTTAGTGGGTGAAATATTCTATACAAATTGTGTTATTTGAGACTACTCAATTGAGCAATCTGCCACTTAGACGATTAAACAGAACAAAAATGTAATAACCCAAAGGAGGCTGCAGCCCCCTCACCTGGATCAGCCAATGCCCACAGCACCCTACAAAGTGATGTGTTCTAAGATTTCCACAGCATGCCCACATTCCATTCACCTTGGCGAATCTGCTAAGTGGAAACGGTAAATTCCTGTCTTGTTTCGTGCCCTGTCCTAAAAAAAGAGACAAACATCCAACTGCTTGTATTTCTGCATATCGTTTGGTCTTTTAAGAATTTGAAAGCGTGGTCTGTCATAATTTTGCTCCAATTGTCAATACATTTTCCGTTAAGCTTACTTCTTGCTTCCCTGCAGCATACAGAGAGTTTCTGTTGTGATCGTTTTCTGATAAAACTGTAGGGCTGCTTTTCATTGACACTTTATCGACTTTTCCATTGGTTGGTATGCCACAATGTTAAGAGATCCATTGGAGATGTATAACTTTTGTTTTGGCCAATTTTTTTAACAGTTCAATTATAGGTTTGGTAAATTTGTAGCAGAAAGAAGATTGTTTGTAGTTGAAATTGCCCATGGAGATCAGTGGCGTACCAAGGTCTTGTGGCACCCGGGGCGGGATATTATTTTGTCACCCCCTCAGAAATGAATTGTGAGTATATTTTCCAGTGAAAATATAGTCCAAACTTCTCCCGCGAAATAAAATGAATATTAAGGACTTGTCACTGTGAAGACACGGTGTTAAGGTGTTATAATTAATTCATAAATATATTGTCTATTTCAGTTGATTGATTTTAATTTTTTAATAAACTAAAAATTAACTGGCTATACAGTTTTTGTGCACTGCTGCTGTTTGAACAAGATAAGAGGATAAAAAAAGGACAGCTACTTATATAAAGCTAGACGGTAACACTGATTCATTGACATTAATTATTTGGCACTTCCCGTAATCGGACCCCCCTCAACCTTATACTTGAATTAAAGCTCTCGACGAGAAACTTTTGGGAAAATTGCCAGAGTTTAACATTTTTTAATTTTGGAAGCACCTTTTTGACGGGAACGATTTTTTAGATTTTTTGAATCTCTTAATTTTCTCACTTTGAGCGTGTTTTGTAAGAAAACGGTAAAAGATAGCAAAAAATTTTAAATACAAAAGTTGTAGAAAATTTAATTTCAGACTAACGATTTTTCATCAGATTTAAGATCCAATCATCCATTTAGCCACTATTCATCCGAGAAGGGAAGCTCCGCCCAACGTTCTTAAAGCTAGCCGGTTTCACTGATTCACTGGCATTAGTTATTAGGCACTTCCCGTGATCGGACCCCCTCAACCTTATACTTGAATTAAAGCTCTCGACGAGAAACTTTTGGGAAAATTGCCAGAATTTAACATTTTTTAATTTTGGAAGCACCTTTTGGACGGGAACGATTTTTTAGATTTTTTGAATCTCTTAATTTTCTCACTTTGAGCGTGTTTTGTAAGAAAACGGTAAAAGACAGCAAAACAATTTAAATACAAAAGTTGTAGAAAATTTAATTTCAGACCAACGATTTTTCATCAGATTTAAGATCAAATCATCCATTTAGCCACTATTCATCCGAGAAGGGAAGCTCGCCCAACGTTCTTAAAGCTAGCCGGTTTCACTGATTCACTGACATTAATTATTAGGCACTTCCCGTAATCGGACCCCCCTCAACCTTATACTTGAATTAAAGCTCTCGACGAGAAACTTTTGGGAAAATTGCCAGAATTCAACAATTTTAAATTTTGGAAGCACCTGTTGGGCGGGAACGATTTTTTAGATTTTTTTGAATTTCTTCATTTTCCCACATTGAGCGCATTTAGCAAGAAAGTGGTAAGAAATAGCAAAAAATGTTAAATACAAAAGTTCAGAAAATTAAATTTCAAAGAAGAGATTTTCCGTCAAATTCAATATCCAATCATCCATTTAGCCACTATTCATCCTAGAAGGAAGGCTCCGCCCAACGTCCTTAAGAGGGGACCGGAGTCAGCCCAACCGCTCACGGCTCTGATCTCCAGTTTAACATGGGGCGGGTATAGTTTATATTTTTCTCACCGAGAACCAGCACGTTCAGTAAAAAATCGTAACAGACAAATAATTTGTTACTATCTTACGTATCAGCCTATAAAAAATTGTTTACTGAAAGTTTTGTTTTATAATTTGTATTTTAAGAAATTCAATATCTATTTCTCCATAAGACTTCAACGTTTTTATAGCAAAACTAATTCGGTTGTAAAAAATGTATTTTAAGATAAGTATGTTTTAAATTTAAACCTACATCAACTAAAGTATTGTGACGTTAAAATAGTCGTCTAATATTTCAGTTACATTCAATAGAAGTATTTTATTTCATCGTTTCAAAATACCTCTGCAATTAGAGTTTACAAAGTACATGGATCGGCAGCCGTAGTAGTTCATCGATGTCCCGCCAGGTTTCACTAGCGTCGCTCACCGGCAAGGAAGATTGCAAACTTCTTACAATATCGGTATCATTCTTATTTTTATCAAAAGTTTGTGGTTTAGTTACTCAATACAACCCTTGAATAAAAGTCGCGGGTAACAGCTAGTATAACATATTTAGGAATAAGATCATTGAATTCGTACAGTAATTGGATATAAAAAATCAAATAAACTAAAACTGTAAATTTAATAATAGTTTTTTGTAGCAATTACTAACTAAGAGCCCACGAACCAGAGTGCTTATAAACTTTGACCTGTGTGCACTATTTTCATCATACATTTGTTATGCTCTATATGAGTAGGCCAAGTAATGTGTTTTGCTACTGGATTGTTTGTATTTAGTTTTCTTTGGTATTAGGCATTCATTATTTTTTTAATTGTTCTCATATTCTATGTACAATTTATTATGTTTTTACCAATGTTTTGATATTTTTGGTAAATAACGACTGTATTTTGTTACCATTTGTTAACTTCTCGGGTTTTCTTTATGGTAATTATTACTTTATGCGTTTTTTGTTTTTTTAGTATTTGTTTTAATATTTAAAAAATAAAGTATTTATAAAAAATATAAATATATTAAAAAATTCTTTTTCATCACACTACGATGTTTTCAGCTATTTTCGGAACGTCATTTGGAGGCCAAAAGTAGCTCTTTTCTGCCCTAGGGCCGTAAAGTCAGCTGTTCGTTTTATTCAATTAAAATATGAACGTACTAGCGAAAAAAGCCTCCCGAGGTCGGCAGAAAAATGTCCTAGGGCAAAATGAATTTCCAGGAATAGGTATCAATCGTATCATATTTAATTTAAAAATAATAATAATTTCATTATTTTCTTTATTTTAAAAGAAAACACACTAAATTCAGAAATAGATATCAATAGAGTTTTAAAATAAAACCAAACAAAGTAAAAAAGAGTCCGTATAAATAAACCGATGAAATAAAAATTACAGTTCTTATTTTGTTGATAATAATTACATTTACTTTCATTTAAAACAAACCGCACGAAAATCGGTTGCATTGATTTTCAGAAATAGGTAGCAATAGGGTTTTAATCTAGAACCAAAAAACCTCAAAAAGTGTCCTTATAAGTATTAGGATAAAAAATAAATTACTTTTCATAACTTTTTATTAATAATAACAATATTCTCTTTTTATTTCAAATAAACATAACTAAAATGGGCACGGTAGATCTTCATAAATATGTAGCATAAGTGTTTTATGTAGAACCAAAAAACCTCAAAAAGTAAATTTAAAAGTATACCGATGAAATACAAATTACTTTTCATAACATTTCAGGGTGTCCAGCAGATGAGCTTCAGAAAATTCCCGTACAATTCCCGGTTTTTCCCGTACAAACCATGGAAAATAACCGCATTTGTCACAGTTTTAATTAAACCTCTACTAATATACGGACCACCGTTCGGCATAAATACAACATAATTATAAAACCTTAACATAGGCCTACTAAAGACTTGTAAAAACATCAGGGATTTTAAAAGTTGTGTTCCAAATGTGAAAGCAAAATAACAACAAATTATTTGTTTTTCTTGGCAATTAGCGTCAGTTTTAAGCGCAAGAAAATTTGGCGGGCTTCGACATTCGCGGGCTTGGTATTCGCGGTTTTGATTATTCGTGGTCGCTAAAAAAGTGTATGTACTGTAATTATTATTGTACGAATTTAAGAACATTGTATATATAAATACCACGTCAAATACAATAAAACATAAAAGATTTCCCTACAACACACCTCTGCGTGAATACAAGTTGACTTGTGCAAATGAAGGTCAATTTGGTCAATGTCATACTGTACTGTGTACAGTGAAGTTCTAAAAATTGATAAACCCAGACATTGACAGAGCAAGCAGGGGTGGATACCGTTATGAGAGCACTGACCTTGAGGGGAGAGTGAGATGACAAACAACTCATTAATTACAACTGTAGCCTACAATCAAAACAACTCGGCTTAAAATACTAAAAATGTCAAGGACTGTCTTTTACAGTGTAAAACAGGACCGCATATAACAAGGACTGCCTGTATCTTATGTAAATTAATTATAGGTATTAGTACATAATGTGTTTAAATTGTCTATATATCACGAACATAATAACCTCCCTTTTCCCATAAAGATTTGGTTTTCGCTATTCGCTGCAAGTTTTCGGAACCTAACCCCTGCGAATAGCGAGGGATTGCTGTATAGGCGTATATACATAGATTACATATCGGAAGAAAGTGACTGACAGAGCGGAGCCGTTGTTTAATACTGTAATTCTATTTTTTTTTTAAATATACTATCAATAAACAATTCATCATAATTATTCATAATAAGTTTAAAATGTTTGAAACACAGGCTAAACAATATCCCACACTGAATTTTCAAAATTTTGATCCATAAACGTGATTCCGATGAGCTACGACTTTTTAACTGTCAAAATCGGTTTTCCCGTACCCAAAAACATATAAAACGATACCCCACACTGAATTTTCAAAATTTTTATCCAAAAATATGACTCCGACGCGCTACGACTTTTTAATTATCAAAATCGGGTTTCCCGTACCCAAAAACATATAAAACGATACCCCACACTTTTCTTAATTTTATTATAATGATGACAACATTTTCTTTCATTTAAATCAAACCGCACCATTGACCGACCAGGTTGATCTCCAGAAACCGGTACCAAAAAGGTTTTAAACCAAATAAACAAAAACTCGAAAAATGCCCTTGTAAATATACCAATGAAATAAAATTGACATTTCATAATTTTTTGATAATAATGACAGTATTTTCTGTCATTTAAAGCAAACACCACTAAATTCGGTCCGGTATATCTTCAGAAATAGCTATCAATACGGTTTTAACCTAAAACCAAAAAAATGTAAAAACTGCCCGTTTAAATATTCATGAAATAAAATTGGCATTTCATAATTTTTTAATAGTAATGACAACACTTTCTGTCATGTAAAACAAACAGCAAGGTAGATTAAAATCATCAAGGTAGATTTTCAGAAATCTATCAATAGGATTTTAACATAAAAGCCAAAAAACTCAAAAAGTACCCTTTTAAATATGCCCATGAAATGAAATTGACACTTCATAATTTTTTGATAATAATGACAACATTTTCTGTTATCTAAAATAAACAGCACTAAATTCGGCCCGGTAGATCTTCAGAAATAGCTATCAATAGGATTATACATAAAAGCCAAAAAACTAAAAAAGTGCCCTTTTAAATGTGCCCATGAAATAAAATTGACATTTCATAATTTTTTGATAATAATGACATTTTCTGTAAATTAAAACAAACAGCACTAAAATCAGCCCGGTAGATCTTCAGAAATAGCTATCAATAGGATTTAAACATAAAAGCCAAAAAACTAAAAAAGTGCCCTTTTAAATGTGCCCATGAAATAAAATTGACATTTCATAATTTTTTGATAATAATGACAACATTTTCTGTCTTTTAAAACAAACAACTCTAAAATCGGCCAGGTAGATCTTCAGAAATAGCAATCAATGGGATTTAAACATAAAAGCGAACACAACTAAAAAAGTGCCATTTTAAATGTGCCCATGAAATAAAATTGACATTTCATCTTTTTTTGATAATAATTACAACATTTTCTGAAAATTAAAACAATCAGCACTAAAATCAGCCAAGTAGACCTTCAGAAATAGCTATCAATAGGATTTAAACATAAAAGAAAAAACTCAAAAAGTGCCCTTTTAAATGTGCCCACGAAATAAAATTGACGTTTCATAATTTTTTGATAATAATTACAAAATTTTCTGTAAATTAAAACAAACAGCACTAAAATCAGCCCGGTAGATCTTCAGAAATAGCTATCAATAGGATTTAAACATAAAAGCCAAAAAACTAAAAAAGTGCCCTTTTAAATGTGCCCATGAAATAAAATTGACATTTCAAAATTTTGAAGTGAAAACTTCTTTTTAGCGGCGTTGGGCACTTTTTGCTTGGGGAAAAAGCTTTGAATTCGCGACCGTTACCACTCGAGATATAGTATGTATTATATATATATATATATATATATATGTATGTACGCAACGCGAATATACTACATAGCACTTCTTATTGGGAGAGGAAAAAGCATCAAACTCGCGACCGTCACCGCTCGAGATATAGTATGTATGTATATATATATATGATATTTGTGTTATATGTATATTAAATACCAAAGTCAGCAAAGTCATTAATGTTTTAAATTATTTTATCCTTATTCCTCCTCCTCTAATATTAGTACGGACAAAAAAATATAAATTGGTCATAGAAGTTATCACTTCCAACGTGTGGTCTTAAGCACACTATTAAATTTTTTTTATAATAATGACAACATTTTCTGTATATTAAAACAATCAGCACTAAAATCAGCCAAGTAGATCTTCAGAAATAGCTATCAATAGGATTTAAACATAAAAGCAAAAAACTCAAAAAGTGCCCTTTTAAATGTGCCCATGAAATAAAATTGACATTTCATAATTTTTTGATAATAATGACAACATTTTTCAAAATATTTCAACATTTTATTATATCTAGTTAAATTTGTCTAGTTAAATATGGAAAGAATAGTACAATAAATTAAATGCGATAACAAGATTGTGTAATATGACAGAAATTAAATGTAATTAATTATTATTGAAATGTAGTATTATTGCAGTAGTCTTGTTATTATTTACTTGTAGTCTAATTGTTGTATTATTGTAGTCTTATTATTTTTTAAATTGTAGTCTTATTATTACTTCAATTTTATAATTTTATTCAAATAAATTGCTAGGAAAAACTATTCATGTAGGCAATAAGCATGATGTAACCATAAAGAGTGCTTATTTACTTTTTGATTTTTTAAATAATTGAAGAACACTACTTTGGTGTGTTCAATAAAACATAATTATCTTACACAACAATATTTAAGATGATTTACGTCTCATTATTACTTTATGCTATTCAAATTAATTACTAGAAAGTTTTGCGTGAAAGTTATTAAAAACCCAATATTGTATGAAAAAAAACAACTTTTGAATAATTTTTTTTCTTCCATACAAATGATATATTTTTTTATTGCGGGACCAGTTATCATAGTTTGCAGTGATATGAAACATGATAAGGAAACAAATATAATGTATATTACTTCTGATATTAGGTCTGTAATATCCTACAGACTATAGAAATTCTATAGTCTGTGCTTTGGTATACACAAACTTTGAAAGCTGTAGCTGTAGGTATTGAAGAAATATTGCTATTACAATATTTGAATTTATATTTGTACAATATACTTTACTGAAGTAAACAAGACTTATTGGTATGGCAAAATGTTTGTTATCTTTAGGCTACACTATTCGTGTTTGAAACAGGCAACATCGGTAAAAATAATCTATTTTTAATTTTTACAGTTTCAAACACTTTGTAACAGTAAATATTATAATCTATTAAGTCATAAGCAAACCATGTTGCAATATAAAAAAACCAAGCTGGACAACTTTTTAAAATCATCAGTAATGAATTGAAAAAATATTGAATTTCTGTTTAAATATAATATTTACAAGTAATGTACCATTAGAGAACTCAAGATTTCAATATTTACTTATGAGTGGTAGGCTATTAATAATGTCAACGCGATTCTTATACTTACGGGTGGACCTACATTCTGTAAGCATTATCGCCCTCTCATCATTTTCTATTAGCCTACGGCTAAATGCCAGACTGTCTAGCTTGTGATTGTTGTGAATGCGTATAACAGTGTTATTCACTTTATTTTTCGGCTGTCCCTCGGACTCTCCCCCTCCCTGTCAGTTGGGAGCAGGTAGCTGTAAACTCATTTTATGCAGGCAGCGCTCCAAGTAGTGATACGGACGAACTTGTAGAGCTACCCTAGTGTTCACTTTGGAAACTAAAATGCGGTTTTACAATTGACTCCGGTCCCCTCTTAAATATAGACGATTTCACTGATTCACTGACATTAATTATTAGGCACTTCCCGTAATCGGAACCCCATCAACCTTATACTTAAATTAAAGCTCTCGACGAGAAACTTTTGGGAAAATTGCCAGAATTTAACATTTGCTTTTATTTTGGAAGCACCTTTTGGGCGGGAAAGATTTTTTCGATTTTTCAATTTCTTCATTTTTCCACTTTGATTGTGTTTTGTAAGAAACGGTAAGAGATAGAAAAAAATGTTAAACACAAAAGTTTTAGAAAATTTAATTTCAAACTAACGATTTCCCATCAAATTGAAGATCCAATCATCCGTTCAGCCGCTATTCACCCAAGAAGGAGCTCCGGCACACAATCCTTCAAATTTCCCATGTTAATCTTATGAAGATAATGTTTAATGAGTTTGAGTCAGCTGCCAAATATAACAGCTGATTTATGCTAGGTCATCTATGTACAAACGAGCCAAAGATTAACGAGATTCTTTATCGAATTTTCCAACTGCGGGCGAAGCGAAGCAGCCATCTGAGGCCGAAGGCCGAGGCGGGGTTGGGACGCGAAGCGTCCAGGGGCAGAGCCCCTAGTTATTTTTATATACAGATTTAATATACTGCAAAAAAATTTATTTGCATGTAAATATTTTGATTTGATTTTTATTAGAGTAGCAAACATAACTTAATTCTAAAAAGTAAATTGCCAAGATGCCAAGCCCTCTTGAAGGAAAGTCTTAATTTTGTTTATCTAAATCCATCAAATCAAACTCTGTTGATCATAATACAATCAACAATATTAAAATTTTTTAAGTTAATAATTTTATCACATAAAATTTGTATTTTATTAAATTTTTTACAAACACTATTAGACTAATCCTATAAAGAAAAGAACAAAGACTAAACAAAAACAAACACAGTCTTTTAATAGGTACTTTGGTAAAATCACAACTCGTTCTCTAGTTTCAGAGCAGGCGGGTTGGTTGAGGACGAGGTGAGGCTACATTTCTAAAACATCCGCCGCGCCAGAGTGCGACCAAATTTTGTAATGTTTTTACTGTACCAGGTTTTTCGTTAAAAAAAATGTAAAATAGGAGTACCATATATAACATTAATACGTTTTTAAAATACTTACTATTTGGTTGCAAACTAAACAAGCTGCCAGAAAATCATCATACATCTTTTATGCAAGTGCAATTCAGTTATTTTACATCGCAGTTTTATTACAAGTCAGGCATAAAAATCAAAATATTAATGTAATATATGGTAAAAATTATTATTACAAGCTAAGTACGGTATGATATTTTTGCTAAATACATGTGAAAAATACATTGACAATGTCCGTGACCGTGTAGCCCAACAAACGCAGCTAGGCAGTTTCATGCAATATTTTGACTTGTGTTCAAACCACGATTGTGACTGACACAGTGCTCCTACAAAAAAAGTTGTTTAAATCAAATTTTAGTTCATTGTATAATCTAAAACTTTGTCACTGGTGAAATTTTCCTGACCAAAAAACAGAAAACTTCCCGCAGGTCAAATGTTTCATGTCATATTCGGAAGATTAAAATTTACTTTGACATTATTGAAGTTATACTTCTTTGCGCCCGTTAGACACTTTGGGATGGGATGTTGGTCGAGAAACCGCGTCACGCTGAAAAGTAAGAACAATTTTTTAAGAACTATCGGAAGTTATACTTCTTTGCGCCCGTTAGACACTTTGGGATGGGATGTTGGTCGAGAAACCGCGTCACGCTGAAAAGTAAGAACAAATTTTTAAGAACTATCGATTAATCGACAGTAGGGTCACCGAATCCACAATATATACATACACTGATTCATTTCGACGACACTACTGTCTTGCAGCGCCATATATTGAAGATAAATATATTGAATCATATTGAAAAATGTCTTATATTTCATTTATATATCCTGTTTGTTTGTGTGCGTGAGTGGGTGTATGAGAATGGCCAAAGAAGTATAACTTCCACCGTGTGGTCCGACGCACACCCAATTTTTTTTTTGTATTACAAATTAAAAACTTGCTATACATTAAAATGTGTTTATACCATATGCACTGTTAAGGTCTACTTAAACGAAATACAAAAATTCAGATTTTTCTATAAACACTAAGTCATTGTAATCGTGGTTTAAATAAAGTCGTTGGACGCGACTTTGGTTAAATGTTAAATGGCTTTGGTTAAAAAATATTAATTTATAAAATTGTATAGTAAACAAAAAGTTAAAAAATATTAACAACACTTGGTTTCCATACCCAAAAAGTTTCTTTATATTATAGGCTGCAAAATATTAAAAACATTATTCCAATTGGTAAAAAAAAGTTATTCAAAATAAAAATCCTCAAAAAACAAAAAAAACAACAAAATCTTTAGTTTAAAAATACATAAAAGTACGGAGAAAATGTTGACCCTCTCCAAACATTCTTTTTAGTTGTACTAAACAGTATAAAAATAAATTCAAAGATAAATCCTAAAAATACAGAAAAAGTATGTTTTTTTGGTGCGGATCGCCTTAATAAGTTAACACAATAATTACCATACTTAAGTTTAGTACATACCTTAATGTTACCGCTAGTTTAATTTCGGTATTCAAAGGTGTTTGACTCGCTTAGTAGGGTTGGTGGGTAAGTCATCTTTTATGTCATTAACCAAAAAGAAAAATTGGTCTTTCGACACACGAAAGTAGCGCTTAAATTTCGTTTCATTGTCTACCAAATGTTTACGTATGTTGTAAGCTCCTTCACTGTCCCGATTCTTATAAATATATCACTATGAGTTGACAATAATAAAAACAAAAGATCGACAACATCATCATCATCATCAATATCATCATAAAGCATCAAAGCCAAGAGGGCTTTCCTATTGATATCCATACTCGTCACTAGTTTGGACACAAATGAATTTCTGCAACGTTATTTACGCAGTCAGAGGAACCACCTTTCAGGATTTTACGCGGCGGAATCTCGGAAAGGGAAAAGTTCGCACCATACGCCGTAAATTCTGGAGCATGTGGAACCATAGCTTTAACTGTCGGAACTACTAGCAGATCAAGGATCTGGATCTGCTTCCTCTGAATTCATAACATCAATTTCCTCAAAATTTCCGTCATTTTCGTCACTATCGCTATCAGAAACATCTTCGTCAATATCTCGACGTTTATTTTCAAGATCTTCATAACCATCATTATCACTTTCACATTCTTCATCCTGTATCTTTCCTAAATTCGTGCAAACCGCAAACAGATGAGCACTTCAGCCCAGATTTTCTACAAGTACAAGACGATCTATTACACCCAGTTGTACAGTTGCAGAATAACATTTGTAAAATTTCTTTAGGCGCAGGTGCTTTTAACATTTTGACTGGGGCCAATACCTATATCATGCATCTTCCAGCCCCAATTATCTGCCGGCAGATCATTAGACATCCATATCTGAAGGTAAACTCGATAAAAATGCTGGGCAGCTCCATCATCAGTAGGCGGGAGATTTTCCAATTTAACGGGTTTTAAACATTTTCTTTTATTACTTACTGCTTGCTTGAATTTAAGAAATCTCAATTTATTCACACATATTATATTTTTAGAAGAATTACACAAATTCAACAAGAAAATTCTTCCACTTGTTTCGATAGCCTCGTGCACTTGATTTGGTAAAAGGAACGTTTCCATGGCTTTTGTCAATTCAACATTTTTCTTGCGTTTTTCAATATTTCAGAATAAAATGTTTTTCCCCTTCCCAAAAAAAGCACGATGTTGTATCACAACCACCACAGCGTGTAAAAATAGGATACATTTTTTGCAATATTCATAATTATCGAAACTATGATTAGAGAAAACTTTCTGTTCTGAGTTTACTTTGGATGGCTTTAATAAAAAGATTTTTTCAGTACCAGGAGTCAAAGCTGTCAATAAAATTAAAGTATCGGTTTGAAACAATCACTGCCGTTAAATTTTTGATAGAAAGAGCAGTTCTAACTATTAATAAATCTGCGTCATCTTCTACCTGTTTCACATCAAAATTCTTTTTGATAAAATATTTTTTCAGAAATTCTATCGTGATAATATCAAGTATTAATTTTGTTAATCTAGAAATACCATAGTATGTTGTGATGTACTTAAAATATTGGATTTTCAAATGCTTCGGACAGAATATATCTGAGCAATGCGTCTCAAAATGAAAATAAACACGTGTACTTATTAGTAGCTGAGGAGTTAACGAAGATATTCATATATATATATATTGATGGTTTATGCTCTGGGGAGCTCGAATAGATGATATGAAAGGGTGCGCGCGCTCGGTACGCTTCGAAATTCGGTGTAGCGGCGGTCGCGGAGACATGCAAACTTCGCGAATTTTTTTCGAGCATAAATTTTCTCAACTTTTCTGTAGATTTTTTTGTTTTTTCATATAATGAAAAATAAAAATAATATTGACCAAAAACCGATTTAAAAAAAAACATTTTTGACTTTTTCGACCTCTCCAGATGTAAAGTTTTTTTTTTTAACTGTTACCTTAAATATTACAAATCCACAGACTTTTCTCAGGCCCGATTTTTCCTCGGGTTAATGTCTTTGACTTTGCTAAAGTTCATTTATACTGTCCTTTAAATAGATCTTTAGACTTCTCATCTTCACTCGACACGGGTACGTTGGATACCGTGTGAGCAGACACGGCAACTCACAGCTGATCACCCCTCCACACCGAAACCTCACCATACCCCACTCCACTCCGCCATTCCCACATCCATGTCAGACATACACACAGTACACCAGCACGACACCCTGCACGCTGCACTCTCTGATACAAATAATAGGTTAGACATAGTCACATTTCACATTTTCACTGCAAGTAGCGATTACTTTTCACTTTGACAGATCACCTTAAATTATTTATATTTTTTATAACACTCTACCCGATTTTGGTGGTGTTTTTCTTTCTGACACAATGACACCCCCTAAGGGCTAAGGCTCGTGGCACCCGGGGCGGCCCGCCCCACCCCCCCGTACCCGCCTTGGTACGCCACTGATGGAGATGTCTTAGAATCTGTAGGAATGAAAACCTGTACGTTTTGAACTGTGCGTTTATGCACAGTGTTAAAGTGCAGCTATTATTGCTAGAAGCTCTGCATCTACTTGACTTAACAAATGAGGAGCTATAAAACTTGTGTTCTTGATTTATTAACTTTATTTTATCATTGTTGATGTCTTCCCATTTACTTAATTACATTCAATAATTTACTTTGCATAAATCAAAGCAACAAACATTTATTGTAACATTAACTTTGCTTTAAACAAAAAATAAATGTTTTATTGAATTCTTTTATAGCATGACCATTTTCCTATTGAAAAAAAAAAATAAAGTTCCTTCCAACATGGCAAACAAAATGTTTAAACTCATTGCTAAATATTATTTTAAAACGAAGAAGTTACAGTATAGCATATTTTTCTTCGTGTGACCTTATTTAAAAAAATATATTAAGCTATTTTGTTAATTCTCACCCTTACATTTCTCAATTTCGAGATTAGACCAACAGTTGCTCATAAAACAATGTTAACATGTCAAGTTTCATTTCAGTCCTATACAACGTTTTGCAGCTTCAAAGCTATAAATACAATTAACATTTGACTGCTATTTATTACTAATTTGTGCTCTCTTAAATGCAAATATAAAATGATGTATTGCCATATACCAATGTATGCGTCCTAATGATTTTTTAGCAGAAGATTAAAACCCCTCTATAAAAACCACAATAGGTAGAACTTTGGCTTTCATTTGCTATCATGGACTTTTTAAATATTTGTATTTCAAGATTTCTTGTGTTTACTGTTTTACTTTATCTTTAATAGTTTTGCCAGTGTAAGGTACAAAAGGCACTAATATTTTATGACGAAACAGCTCATTTTATCAATGCTTAACACATCTATAGAAGTTCTATTTAAGTTCTTATATTTAGTTTTTGTACCTAGGTTATAGTAAAAAAACAAAAAGTTTCCTTTTTATAATATAGTAGACTATAGATATTTAAGGAATATTTACCTGGCAACAGTCAAGATGTCTTCTATTTCAGGACCTCCCATTTTGTGATAAATTTGAAATTTGATCTTATCCCCTCTCAGGCCGCATCCTCTACCATCTATGTTTGCAATTATAATATTACGGCTTGTTACTAAATACTCATCCCACGAAGGTGTGGTGAATCTGTCTAATATTTTGTTGGAACCAGGTCCGGAATAACTATAAATTTGAAAAACACAAATTAATTATATGATAAATTATTGTGTAAAAACAAAATTACTTTAGTTCAAAGTGTTAGGGAATTTATGTCATCTC
>JAGFPH010004012.1:5132-28064 GCA_018207615.1 Philaenus spumarius | reverse complement strand
TCATTTCTTTAACACCATAGGCATGTTAGCCATTGGCTGATTTCACACTTGCCGACACGACACGGACTCGGCATCGACACGATATCGGAACGATGTTGTCGGTCATGAAAACTAACTTAAACTTAAGAGTAGCTTTCACACTCACCGACATATCGGTGTCGTGTCGTTACAGGCGCCGACATGTCGGCGAGCTGCTGGTCTCCCTTCTTTATCGGTACGATATCGTCTCAGTTTGTTTACTGGTTGCTATGGTAATCAATCAATAATAATTTGGCCTCGTTAAATATTTTTTTCTGTTAGATAAATAACAAATATGTCTCATTTTAAATGAAGTTGTGACATTAATTGAACTTGTGGAAAGTAAGCCATGTTTGTTTTTTTACTGAAGACATGAACAAACATTTTTTCACCGAATAAAGATATCGGAAAATAATTTTTATAACCCCATAAATTGTATCAGTATTTATTTTAACTATTTATGCAAGGTTAGGCCTAGAAAGTAATTTTAAGTCTAGGCCTAACCTAAAATCATTGTATGTATTTTGCCGTTAAGATAGGTAAAATAAATTAAACAAACACAATAATTTTAGGTTAGGCCTAGACAGTGAACTAACATTTTATGTTTATTGAATGTATTTACAATTAATGGACATTTAACTGTGTTTACCATCTTAGCTTTGATGTTATAATTAATTCTATACCTTTATTATAATAACATTAAACGTATCGAAACAGTAAATATTTGTATAAAAAACAATCTAATAATAAACGGCAATTAAAAGATTAAAATTATGTGTGTATATTGCCTTTAAGGCTGGTAAAAGAATTGAAGAAAAGGAGTGATTAACTTCGTTCCTGAAGGGGGTTCCATGACAGCACACATTTACTTTTTTTATTAGCTATGTAATTTGTTGGCAGACGGATTATGTTCCTTAAACTTTTTTTGAACATCCTTGTTTGTCCTATGTATTTTTTGGGTCAATCTACACGATAGTTTGTACAATTGGTCTTGTCGGTATCGGCGTCGAGTCGGCGAATGTGAAAGACGTCTGCCGATATCGGTATTATTGCTGTATCGGGTCGATATCGTGTCAGTGCCGAGTCGGTGTCGTGTCGCCAAGTGTGAAATCAGCCATTACCTTTTCTCATTGTCTACAGCACAGCAGCGTCTGGCTGGAACTGTATACTATAAGTTTTTGAGAGTTTTGTTTAATTTAGTGAAACAAAGTGAAATAAGTTTATAGAATAAGGCTATTTAAAATTTTCAAGTATACACTTCAATTCTATGATTTATTCTCTACGATTTGTTATAATAAAATTCCATTTTTGGGTACAGGTACAGCATATATTCCTTAATTCCTATTCAAAATGGGTGCTCGTGAAATAGTCTAAAAAACTGTTTTCAAAAAAATGATTCTTTACCCCTGAGATAGGAGGCAACCCCCCCTTGAAAACTGCCTGAATCCGCCAAAGGCTGTGGGTGACAACCCCCTTAGGAAAACTGAAGAAGGAACTTAAGAAATTGAATAGCAACCAACCACCAATGCTAACAATCCTTATTTTGTATATACTTTTGATATTTGCTGCACAAATATTGTATATAAGTTACATCATTTGAGGTATCAACTGGAGCTGGACGCATTTACTAAAAATATTAATGAGACCAATATAATATTTAATGAAACGTTTCAAGTAAATAAATGTGTATATCTTCTACTAAACAGGTTAAAATATCAATGCAAAGTTTTGATCAATGATTAATCCTTGAAATTATGTTTTGCATAATCATTTTTGAAATTAAAAACGTTACATTCATGATGGAAATCATTTTTTAATGTCATAGTAAAATAAAATATTGTAACAGGGGCACCACTCTTTCATTTCTTTTCCTGTCCTTTACTTTCAAAACATTTTCATCCATTCTCTGTAAATATGAAAAACCTTGAGATTTAAACAATAATTAAATAATTTTGTGGGTCAATGTAGTTTACATACTAAAAATGTAGATTATAAGAGCTATCAATTCAATAACCACAAAATAGTAGAGGGAAGTTTAAATATCTTATATTGTTTGCTACACAAAATTTTTTGCTACACAATTCCAAACATCTAATTTTCAAGGAACGAACATCTTTCGGCAAAAATAATTAGTTTCAATTAAGCAGAGCATTATTTTCTGCAAAACAATTTCTTTTGTCAGACTGAAAAAGCAGCTATTAAACTTATAAACCATCAAATTCTTCAAAAATTGTATTGTTTATGATCTTTATATTACAAATTACAAGATTAGTTTAGGTTTAAGTGCTATTATGTGGTACATACCAAATTGTTTTATAAACTTTATTTACGTGATTCCTAAAGTATCTTAAAATTTGATGACTAAATTGTGGATATTTTACAGATATTTACAGGATAACCTGTCTTATATTGATCCAAAACGGACGGCCATATGGGGATGGAGCTACGGAGGATTTGCTACAGCATCGGCTTTGGCTAAAGATGATTTTGACATTTTCAAGTGCGGGATATCTGTGGCACCTGTTACAAATTGGATTTATTATGGTTTGTTTCCAATTTAGAATATAAGAAATATTAAATACTTTCAAACGTACAATGTGAAAAGATTATTAATTGCAAATCAAATATTATGTGCATATTATAATATGAGTTGTTTCTATCCTAACTAGTTAAGTTTATTTCTATCAATTTTCTCTATATAAACAGTAACGTTCAGTTTAGAAATGAGCAGCTATGTTTTGGTTTCGATGTTACGTGTTTTTTACATCGATGGTATAGGACCAATATTTTTATAACATGGATGGTAAACCACCGATGTTTTCTACATGGACTTGTTTTATTATTGTCTCAGGTTTTCGTTTTACTATTTCTTAGTTCTTATAATATAAATTATAGTTTTTTAATGTTATTAATTAGTTTACAAAATAATCACGGATACTTTTCTTATTTCATTCGGAATGAAGACACTATAAATATATGTTAAATACATTTTTATAAATATGTTTAATTTATCTCATAAACTACAAAAATAGTAATCGATGTTTTATTGCCGTCAATGTTTTTGATAAACATAAAGTAATATTTGTGATTGTAAAACTACTACATACGTTTAAAAATTACTAAGATTTGTTCTCACATTTAATAATCAGTTTTGAAACAAATTAAATTTTTTATCCATTTGATGTTTTTATTTATTATGCCATTCTTATTATTTAGTCTATATGGTATAACACAAATGACTTAGGCCTACTTATAATAGTTCTTATTTTAATGTCAACCTACTTCCAACTGTAGTTATTTCCCACCCTTCTTGAAAAATTACTTGTCTTCAAACTAAGAAAATTCTTCTTTTTTTTTTTTTGTTTAACCTACATGGTATAACTTGTTCAGTTAAACAAACAACGTTTTGTTTTGAGAAAATACAATTTTTATGTGAATATAATACTCAAATAAACACAATAAAACAATTATGTTGATCTGAAATATTTAATTAAAATTTCAATTAATTAAAGCCAGTATTTTGTCATTTACATAATTCTTCTATTATCTTAACACCAAAAATTAAATATATTTTTAATAACGGTGAAGTACTAAAGTGTTTGAGGAGTTGCTACAGTTACATGTGTGTGTAACTATAGTGAGTGAGTAGCTTAAGGGTCGGCTCTAGCTGTCGGCCATGTTGGCTGACACTCCATAACACTAATGTTAAATTAAAATCCAAATTTTTCCTTTATTTTTTATCGGATAATTATAAACCATATGCCATTTTATAGCTATGGCCAATATGCATGCAAATGTCTTTTTCAAAACTAAAAACAACATTTGGTTTAATATTTATTAACAATTTAAAATATTGATTTTTAATATTTTTTATGTTGTCACTATTAATTATAGCGAAAAACTACCAAGCCATTCGCATGAAGAATTTCGTCCCCCAAGAGTTTGGTATTTTTTTTAAACGCTATTTGAACAATTGTGGGTTTTAAATGGATTTAGGCTGAGCAATGTCCGTGTAACCTATCTCCGCTATAGGGTGATTTTAAATATTTTTTTACGTTGTAACTATTAATTATAGAGAAAAATTACCAAGCTATTCTGATGAAGAATTTTGTCCCCAAGAGTTTGGTACTTAAAAAAAACGCTATTTGAATAATTGCGGGTTTTAAATGGATTTAGGATGAGCAATGTCTGCGTAACCTACCGCCGCTATAGGGAGTCGCAGGTTGCTTTCTGTTTTACTAGAGCCGACCCTTAACTGTATAATAAGAGAAGTCATTGCTATTTTGATATTCGTAGCAACAAGCTTTATCCAATAACAGCCAAATTAGGTTTGTTATCTAAGTTACAAGGTAAATTTGGGATTTTCTCCAAATCAACTAGTAAACCCAATTTCAGTTTTTGGGAAGATATGCAATTGAATTTTTCATTATAATGTACCTGTAATTTTTAAAAGATTTTAGAGACTTTGCTCTAACCATCCGTTACATAAATTATAAACTCATTCTCACTTAAATGGGCGGACAGTTTCTAATGAACTTTTGCACCAACATTATCCAAATCCTCTCCTTTCAAAATTGAATCACTAAGGGACTGAAAAGGGGTAGAATGTTTTACAAATTAGGTTCGACGAGGTATGATTATTACTTACAAAATACTCCATCTCTAATAGGGGAATCTGAATTGAGGATTGGATTATTCTTTTGAATTTTTTTCTTTTAGTTTAGCTTGTCACAAGTCCAACTTAACCCTTAATGGGCGGCTAGCACCTTTATATGCGGCACGACCCAATGTATAAGCGTGGTTAGCACCTTTAAACGCAAATACACAAACACATGCTTAGATGATTCGATAGTTCACGAAACTTCCAATAGAGTGCAGAGTGATGTTCTTTGAGTATGTTTAGATCAAATCAAAAATATAAGCAATGTCTGTTACGCCTTATCGATCTGTGTTCTGTCGCCAGAGCAAATGTTATAAGTGCGACTTATGCCTATAGAAGCATCTGTTTCACTCAGCTGTTTCTTGTTGTTTATACTGATATTTATTCTGAAATTTTAGTTTTGTATAAGTTCTTGTTTTTCTTAGTTTAGTACATAATAGTTTGTTTTAGACTACTTAAGTAGCGTTTTTATGTATTTAATTTTTGAATAATTGTAAACTCTGCTAAGTTTAGTTTGAATTTTTTTAATTCTTAAAAAATATTTAAAACAAGTTTAAAATTAGTTGAGTATTTTTCATGTGTACCTTAATCCTAAGAATCAAAATTTAAAATGAACATTGAGAAAATAAATATATATTTTTTTAAACTCTAAATGTGCGGTAACTCATATTTTAGTTTAGCGCTTTAAGGGTTAATAGTGCTAGAAATGGAGTTACGGTTTTTCATTAGTAAAAATTATAAATTTCTCAAACAAATTTTGTATAATTTTTATAAGAGGAAAACTATTAGCCTAAAAAATTAATATTTTACCCCAGATATAAATTTGTTTATTGAATTTTGTCTCATATGGCAATTTAAACCATCAAGTTATCTACAATCTTTTCCTTCCTTGTTATAATTAATATTTTCATAGCTAAATAGAAAACGTCACATTTTCTTTTCAAATAAACTAAAACAAAATACGGGACCTTGTACAGTCTATATCACTCATGTTACTGTAAAAACAAGAACTCTAAGTACTCTTAAAAAAAGTTTAGGGATGTAAAATTTAGTACATATTTAATTAAAACCTTCAAAAATCACTGTTTAACTACAAGATTCATTGAATAATTCTGTATTAGTTTTATTTGTTTAAAAGCTGTAAAAAATTAAATTAATTTTAGTGACAAAGGTATTGTTGATTCTTTGTACAGACACCGTATACACTGAAAGATACATGGGTCTTCCAACAAACGAAAGCAATCTAGCTGGATATGTAGCCAGTGATGTATCGGCTAACGTAGAAAACTTCCGTCGCAAGATGTTTTACCTAATCCATGGAAATGCTGATGATAATGTACACTATCAACAGAGCATGATGTTATCAAGAGCCTTGGAACTTAAAGACATACTATTCTACCAACAGGTATAATATGATTTGTTCAGTAATACAAAATTAAAATATTACTAACCTCCAATAATAACTATTGCTATTAATTTTAAATGTACAGTATTGGCCAAAATAAACAGTTGTGAAATTAAAGCAGCTTTGGATGGTTTTTACGACAGCTGCTTATATTGTTGATTGTTGCCAGGCCACGTTATTTATTAGTTTGAAGTTAGTTAATGATGAAATGGTTCTTAAAGTTTTTAATGTGGAGCATTATTTTCGCTCATAATAGTTCAGGACAGGTTGTTCTGATGGTCCTAGTTCGAAGCAAACTGCTGCAGAGTTTCAAGAACGATTTCATAAACAGCTGTCAAGTAATAACATAATAAGTGTTGTTGACGAGTTCCGTCGTAAGGGTGGTGTTTTGACTCAGCACAAAGGGTGTGTAGACCGTCCAAAAATGGTCACTACTAAAACCACAGACGGTTTCTTCAGCAAGTGACAGTGTGACAGTTAGACACGTTGTGACAGTGGGCCCACTACATGTATAATAAATGTTTAAAGAACTTGTGTGTGTGTTATGTGTTGTGTGTTACGTGATTGTGTGTTTTTAAACTAAGACAACGGGAACTACCCAGCAAACACTTGAAAATGGCTGAATAGCCGAAACGGCCGTAGTGAAATAACTACGAACAATAGACTATTGTTGACGGTAAGTCTAATTAATATATATAATTATCGATCGGTAGTCGGAATGGCGAAGACAAATATGTATAAATGGTTTTATCAACAAGCAAACAACATGTTTTCTTAGATTTCTACTTCCTGACGATGTTGTAGAATAACCACATCATAATGAGCGCGTAACAGTACGGTGCGCTTTATCTGGGCATACTGGGTCAGTTACAGAGAGAACATCCTTCAACCTTTTGCAAGAGGTTGAAGGGGTTTTGTCATGCACAACCTGGTAGGTACATTAAGTTTCATAATTACAGTGCTATTTTCCCACAATTTACATAAAATAAACGGTAGGCCTACCAGATAACTGCCACATACTTTCTCCCAGTTGAAACTTTATACCTTCCCAAGAGTAGCATAGGAGGTGGTTATTTAGAATAATTGCAAAAGTAGGAAAATGTTACCATGGAAAATATTAGATGCGTGTAACACACATCCATATTATATTATATTATTATTTAAACTATTCGATCGATTTCGAACAAATTTGCACCAAACATGTCAATTAGGCCTGTATAGATGCACAAAAAAAGGTTTTGAAAAACAACCCCCTTTTTGGCCAAAAAAACCCCCAAAATCAGTTATTATTATTAGTATTACCTAAACGAGAACTTTTAGAAAGATGCGGTTTTTTAGCATACATTAAGGTCTACAAATAAGCCAAATTGTATCAAAATCATTAGGGCCGTTTTTGAGAAATTTGGATTTTTCTCGTTTTATGGCCTTTTTTAGGGGGTAAATAAAACCTCTTAAAAATACAAAATTTGAAAAAATGAAAAATCCTGGAGATATTCCAGAACTACACCTACATACCAAATTTCATCAAAATCGGAACGTTGGTATGGTCTCCAGCTCTGAACACATCCTTACAGACACACATCACCAAAAAAACACTTTTTTGGGTTCAGGGAGCAACAAAACAAATAATTCCACTAAAAATATTTTTGGGTTCATGGAGCACCAACACAGATAATTCCACTAAACATTTTTTGGGGGTTTGGGAGCACCAAAACAGATAATTCCACTAATAATTTAAATTCGAAAATTTGGACGAAAACAATACTTTCTCCAAATTATACTACGTATAGGGTGGAGAAAGTAAAAAGGTAGCCAATTCTGCCCATTTCAAATTTATACAATTTTGTACAAGGCAAAAAGTATCAGAACCTCTACATTGACGGCAATGGAAAGTTGTCTAGAGGTTCCAAATCCTTAAATTGATACAGATAGCACCAATTAGGATGGAGCGCGAAGAGGGGGTGTGCAAGTCTCCTACGCCGGCTCCCACACATTTCCCCTCTCGCGGCGGAGTACAGTCAGAGCCGCCTGCCCTACCTAATTCATGTCTGCTATGTAGTCGTGTTGATTGTATATCAACACTTTTTGGTGGTGACTGTACTAAAGACTCACAGTCAAACAGTCAAGTAGGAGAGGGTAAGACGTTATAGCACATGCTCAAGTGACGCTTCACGCTGCTTGGCACTATCTGTTGCTTAGTTTGTTAAGCCCTAGGATAAGTACAAAATTACATCCATCTGCATTTTTTTAAAATATATAAAGCTTTCTGATTCTTTTCTAAAACACTGTATACAAATTTTGTTTTCATTGTTGTTTCTTTTGAAGTAATCTTATATAAAGTTGAATTAGTAATTTATATTTTTCAAGCTTTTAGTAGATCTGTTAATATAAAATTTTCCATACTGCAAAAAAGCCATGAAATAAATAAAAAAAGCTTACTTGTTTTTGATACAATAGAATATAGTAAAGTACTGATTATGATGAAGCTACTTTTAAAACATACATAACATTCTTTAAACACTTTTAAAACTGTAATTGGTACTTTTTAATTAGAAAACATTAAGACCTGTATTATGATAATTTCAGAGCTACCCCGATGAAACTCACGCTTTAAGTCACGTACGAAGACATCTATACCTGTCCATGGACAAGTTTTGGTCGAGATGTTTCAACCTTAAGGATCCAGTTTATTCATCGCACAGTATGTACGGAAACTCCTCCGAAGAAACTTTTATGTAATGTAAACCATGTAGTCATCACACGGACATATAATTTAACTAAAACGAGAACAAAAATGAATGTGATTTTATTTATTACAATTTGTGTCCTAATTATGTTGGACAGAGTACATGATTTGAGACAAGCCTTTAGACACAAGTGATGAAATTAAATTAGAAATACGAGGGGCATTTATAAAGTAAGTACATTATCGCAATACTTTCTCAGCAAAACTGTGCATTAGCTTTTCTATGATCTTTCCGTAATTGCACTCTTAACAAAATTTGGTGTGTATACATTTTGTTTTGATTATTAAATATTTCAGTCAATAAAAGATCCTGCTGACTATGAAATAGTTTATCTTATTTTTTAGCGCAAAAAATCCCAAATTCAACAGCAGAACATTAGATTTATCGTGCAAGTACAATTATAAATGCTGTACTCTCGGTCGCTGCTTGAAAATACTCGGTCTCATGCTGATGTCGCCACACATACAAAGGCTGATCACTGATTTCGGCTGGGAACAAATCAATCATCCACCATAAAGCCTGGAGATCGCACCGAAAGACCATCATGTATACCTTCATCTGAAATGTTCTCTGACTGGCCAGTGCTATGCAACAAAGTGTTCTATGATTACCTATTGACCCGTTCTATGATTACGAAATAAAGTAAAGATACAAGGGCTAGCCAGAAAGTAGATTACGTTTTGGAATTAAAAATAAACAAAGTATTGGAAATTGTTTTTATTATATACAGATGAAAGCCACACTTAAATACTACTTTTCTACATAGTCACCATTCAAATTAAGGCACTTATCGTAGCGATGGACGAGCTTGGAAATTCCTTCGTCGTAGAATTCGGTTGCCTGCGCCTTCAACCACTTGGTTACCTCTTCTTGCAGCTGTGCGTGGTCATCAAAACGCTGCATAACTAGCCACTTCTTCATTGCTGGGAATAAGTGGAAGTCGCTCGGTGCCAGGTCGGGACTGTACGGCGGATGAGGAAACAACTCCCACTTAAAGGATCCAAGAACTTGGCGAGTGGCATTTGCCGTGTGGGGCCGGGGGTTGTCGTGAATCAGCAAGATCTTTGAGCTCAATTTTCCCCTGCGCTTGTTTTGTATTGCTCTTCTGAGGTTTTGCAGGGTTTGGCAATACCTTTGAGAGTTTATTGTAGTGCCTCTTTCCAGGAAGTCCACAAAAATTACACCTTTCCTGTCTCAAAAAACAGTCGCCATCACCTTCCTTGCCGACGTCGTTTGGATGCATTTCTTGGGTTTTTCTTGGGAATTTGTGTGGCCCCACTGCATTGACTGCAATTTCGTCTCGCAGTTCACATGTTTAACCCATGTTTCGTCACCAGTAACGATGCGATCGAGTAATGAGTCGCCATCTTTATCGTAAGCGTCCAAAAACGTTAGTGCTGCAGTCATTCGTTGATTTTTGTGGATCTCAGTCAAGATTTTTGGTATCCATCTTGCACAAAACTTGTGGTAACCAAGCTTTTCGGTGATGATTTCGTGCAACAAACTTCGCGAAATTTGTGGAAAACTCATAGAGAGTTCCGTTATTGTGAATCTTCGGTTTTCACGGACTTTGGCATCGACTTTTTCGACAAGTTCGGCAGTCACTATGCTGGGTCTTCCACTTCGCTCTTCGTCGTGAACATTAGTTCGGCCATTTTTAAACTTTATGACCCACTGACGCACTCCACCTTCAGTGATAATATTGTCCCCATACACTTCACAAAGCTGTCGATAGATTTTTATCGGTTTACAGTTTTTTGCAGTCAGAAACCTTATTACTGCAGGAACCTCACAGTTCGCAGCATTTTCAAGGCAGACATTTCAAACTGTCACAGTAACTCGACGGAGTACAGCACGAACCTCTCACTAGCACGGCTAGATGCCGACTGAGTGGCGTAACGCACTGACACCAAGATGGCCGCGCTAGCCCTGCCCCTTGCGGGCACAGACGAAAACGTAATCTACTTTCTCGATAGCCCTCGTATGATACAACCCAAATAAAAAAAGTTCAATTCAGGATAAGAGAGCTTACCGGTGCTTTTCGCTTTAACCACAGAAAAAGATGTGGCAATTACCTGAACAACAGCAGAAATTTTGTAAAAAATAGGTTTAGGATGGTCGTATGATAATAAATTCAAACAAATATCTTGTGTGAAAGTTTTTATACGAAAATGGTACTTACTTTTTGAATGCATCTAGTACTTCATTAAAAATAATCTAATATTGTTTATAAAATATATTGTCATTTGATAGTTAAAATATTAGGCTTGTTGCACAAAAATAATGTTTTTTACCGGGTACTAAAAAAAATTATGTCATTGACAAGATGGTCAACATAACTATATATAACCAAAAAGTATAAAGTTACCATGCTTAGTGTTACCGGTATATAATTATTACACGAATTGGTAAAAGTTTAAGTTTTTATAAAGAATTCATCCTTCTGTACATGGATATAGGAGATTTCAGCAAAAGGTAGCATAAAATATTGTTTGGCAATTGTGTAATATTTATAATTTCCTAATTTTTTTAAATATTGAAATAAACGTAGTGTCGTTTAAAAAAAGAAAGAACAAGTATTAAAACAAATTGAGTTAAATTAAGTTCGAGACTTTGGCCCTTTTTTCCAGAAAGAAGCCTTTGATAACTGCTTTATTTTATTGAAAAGAACAAGAAATGGGTATCAATCCTTACGGGTATATATGGTTCTAGTGTAAAGAAGCATGAGAAACGTTTTGGCTTTTGAAAGGTATTATTTCAAAAAGGGTTTTTATGAACAGTTACAGCGGAATTAAAATCAGACCACTGTTTTCATTTTATAATTGACAAATTATAAATTATGAGGAATTTTCCAGTTTGAAATGTTTGAATTTTTGATCAAAATATAAACTTCTAATTTGATTCTTGTCCAGTTCAACTTAAAAAAATCATATTGAATTTACTAGGTTAATATTATAAACTTTTCTCACAATTTCTAAAAAAATAAACCAATCAGGACCAACTCGTAAATATTCATCTGATCGTATTAATTTAATTTAAATGTTTAGGTTAGGTTTGCATAACTCATTTTTATATTTAGCTATTGATTGAACTTCAGTATACAAAGCTGAATTATCCTTACTCATCTATGACTGATTTATATAGCAAGTTACATCTTAAGAACAGTTTTGTATATTGTATAAATATAATATGAACTACTTGCATACAATAGGCACAAATAACTGATTTTATATTTGTATTTAGTTTCTTTTGATAGGTTAGTATCATGTTTGAATGTTTTCATAATAAAGTCAAATCCTGAGTATTCGGGCACAGTAAATCCCAACATTCCGGTAATTTGGACTAGACTAACTTTTTATATTAAGAAGAAAAGAAAAAAGAATTTAATTTTCTGCTAAAACTAACAGAGTCTGAGGTACATGAACAAGACTAGTAAAGTTCTAGACTAAATGTAAATATATATTTAAAGATGACTTTCTAGGTCAGGGTTTTGTCCAGGATTAAAAAATACTGAACTTTATTCAGGCACAGAACAGTCAACTCGCTGCAGTACACAGACGTAAAATTGCAACTGTCAGACAACCTAATAATGATATAAATTAGTTTAATTTTTCAACAAGAAATACAATGAATTATAATATCTCTGGGGCTAATGGACATTCATTCCTAATAATTGTAGGCTCATCGTTTCCTAAGCCACAATCACTATTTTTGTACTTAAAATTTTATATTTAAATTAAACTCAACTAACAATGTAACAATTTCAAAATATTTGAAATAAAATCGAATTTGTTTACCACATCATAATTCATAATTTGAAACTAAAATTCTTTTAACAAACTATACGCCTATAAATATTTTGTTTAAATCATGGTCAAATAACTCCTGACCATTGACACTTTAATCTCTTATTGGGTCATGATATGAATTAAAATTAGTTGATATAAGTTGCAAACTAAAATTAAACTTCTTCAATGACTTGACTAAAACCTAGTTCTGAATTAGGGAGATTTTAGTGCCCCAGATTAAATTTCTGTCTAGGTCTCATGACAAAGCAATTATTTTCCCACACTCTGTAATTAAATTTAATTTTAGTCTTACACTGTAACTAATCTCCTACCCAAAACTGCTTACAATGTATAACAAACTACATATTTACCACAAAACATACTGACACAAAATTACCTACTTTAAGAAGCAATACAAGGGTTTTACTAGATTTTTACTTTATCTCAATATAATATGCATACACCAAGTTGGTGTAGTAATTACTTGTACATAACAACATTTTTATAAAATTCAGATTATGTAAAAAGATTTTAATCTAAGTTTAGTAGTAATAATTTAGTTATTTGGTAATTTTTTTGAAACTAAATGAATACAAAATACTTAAAATTAGAAAATATTGTACACTCTTTTCTACCTTAATAAAGATGTGACTTATGTAAGTATTTCTTCTCTGTAGTAATAATCCCAAGATTCCTTTCACCTCTAAATTACAGTATTAGTTTACTACATTAAGAGCTATATTCTGCACAGAATCATATAATAAATAAATCAGAACCCTGTATAACTATAATTCTGGAGCTGTGTTACACTAAAGAATTGCAAAGAAATAACACTCAACACCACAATCTTGTTATTTTTTCCAAGTGAACCATAAGTTTACAACTATTTCCATAAATAACTTTAATTGACTCATTTTAAATGTGACATGTGCGACCACTGGAAGCGAGAAGAATAGTAAATAAACAAGGTGACATATTGTAAAATTTGGCTATCGATACAGTGAAATATTAAGCAACATATGTAAGACACCCAAAGGTTTATATAAATAAATAAAATGAGTTTGAGTCAATTAACAAGATTAATTTAATAATAAAAATTACTATGTCATGATGCCAAAAACCTTAGTTTTTGTTTATACACCTGAAGACGCGAAGTGTTTACAATCTTCGCGAAACATCGTGTGTAATTTAAAAATATCGTCCATAGTACTGTGTGTGTTTTTGAGTATGTGTTGTGCGTGTTATTGTGTTGACGTGGAATACATTCCTAGTATTGTTATTAAATTTGGACTACGACATGTGGACAACGTATATTTTTTAATCTCAAGGTGGGTGAAATCCATTATATATTTTTAAATATTATTTTAAATCTTCAGATCTATAACAATTCAGGAGTTATTAATGTTATGAAATAAAAGTGCAGTAACACATAACTAAGTACAGAGCACAGTAATAAATTCAATGATGTAGTTCATATTTTTTAATATTTCTGGAAACCTTTTATAGAGTTCTAATATTAGTGGCCTATAATAACAAATCCGATTTAAGGGTTGGCTCTAGTAAAACAGAAAGCAACCTGCGACTCCCTATAGCGGCGGTAGGTTACGCGGACATTGCTGATCCTAAATCCATTTAAAACCCGCAATTATTCAAATAGTGTTTTTAAAAAAAATACCAAACTCTTGGGGACAAAATTCTTCATCCGAATGGCTTGGTAATTTTTCGCTATAATTAATAGTTACAATGTAAAACATATTTAAAATCACCCTATAGCGGCGGTAGGTTACACGAACATTGCTCAGCCTAAATCCATTTAAAACCCGCAATTGTTCAAATAGCGTTTTTAAAAAAATACAAAAATCTTGGGGACGAAATTCTTCAAGCGAATGGCTTGGTAGTTTTTCGCTATAATTAATAGTGGACAACATAAAAAAATATTTAAAAGTTAATGTTTTAAATTTGTTAATAAATATTAAACAAAATTTTTTTCTTAATTTTTAAAAAGCCATTTGCATGCATATTGACCATAGCTTTAAAATGACATATCGTTTATAACTTTCTGTTAAAAAATAAAGGAAAAATTTGGATTTTAATTTAACATTGGTCTTATGGAGTGTCAGCCAACATGGCCGACAGCTAGAGTCGACCCTTAAGTTGCTACGTGCATTCTTGAATTGAGGTTATGTTATTATTACTTTAGCATGATTTCTAATCATGGCTGATGAAGTAGAAGAAATATAAATATATAATACGTAAAAAGGGCAAATGACAACTGTTCCCATGAGGTAAATAGGCCTAAATTAGACACACTGATTACCTAGATATTTTGATGTTATCTAGAATCAAATAGAATTCTTAGTTTGCCGCTACGGAAATAACTTTAAATTGTTTTAATTTGTTCTTTATTTACAGTACAAAAGATTTATACAAGATAAAATTGCTCAAACCATAAAAAGTCAAACAATGGCTTTAAAATGGCTTGTTGACGATCAAGTATCTTCCCATTCCATGTAATCGTCAACAAGCCTAGGATCAGAGCTCCAGTAATCTTCAATTTCTTCTTCTTCTTCTTCTTCAATCGTATCTGGATCTGCTGTGCTAATACCCGGTTGAGGATCTGATAACATAGATAACAAAACGTTTTAATATGTCTATGATGAATTATTGTCACCCAGTCTATGATATTATATAGGCTGTTGCAAGTCATTGGTCCTGATGAATAAACATTAAGAATATTATGCTTATAAGCAAATAATAGTGAAAAATGCATAAAATTGTTTACCATCTCGTTTAAGAATAAGGTTATGCTAAAAGATGCTATGAATAAAAATTTCAGACAACCGCTAGCACATGCTTTTAAGGATTTGCTTGTTACAAATGTTATCAGCTGTTATTGACTTTGTAGGTTATATCACCATTTTAACCCTTTTTAGAAACAAACATTTTTCGGGGGGGGGGGGGGGTGTATAAAAAGTGTAAACTGATTTTGGGCGAGAGGTTTTAAAAACTCCATAGACATATTTGGCAAGCGTTTGTTAAAAAGTCACAAAATGTTTATTTATAAATATTTTTTTAAATTGAAGATACATAAATGGACTTAATAAATGAACATATAAGCAGAAATAACTTTAAAACACCAAAATTGGGGAAAAAATATAAATTACGTGTTAAAATTAAAAATTTTCCTATTTTCAAAACAAACAAAAATTTTAATGTGGGAATTTGATTTTTATCATTTTT
This sequence comes from Philaenus spumarius, assembly GCA_018207615.1. NCBI lineage: Eukaryota > Metazoa > Arthropoda > Insecta > Hemiptera > Aphrophoridae > Philaenus > Philaenus spumarius. The sequence goes on along the minus strand of JAGFPH010004012.1, from coordinate 12,206 downwards.
ATTATATTTTCTAATAATCCTGAAGATTTCATAAAGATTAGTACTGAAACAAAAAATTCTTACTAAACAGCTGATCGAAACAGATGCGAACATTAACACAGTTTGTTTAATGCATTATTAATTTACAATTTTATATTTTACTTTAATTCAATAGGCCTGTAACGCGTACTGGCCCCTTTATTAAATTCACCCCGCCCCGTAATATAAATTGGCTAATCCCCGGGTTAGGTTAGAGGCCTTGTTAACTACCGACAAGCCAATTTCAATATGAGGTTAAGTACTTGTAACAACCACAAACACGAGTAGCCAGCTTTGACTTACACTTAAAATGCCGAACAGTAACTATTTAACATTAAAGCACTAGACACAAACACATAACTAACTAACTAGATCATTGACAGCCCAAATGGGCTATAACTCCCCTAAATAAGTTTATCAGACCCCGCGACTATTACATGACTATTCGGCCCCCGCGATACGGTAACCACTCGCTAATTTACTTAGCCGGCCATCACACAATTACACAACATAACATTAATTAATTAATTACACATTGGTCTCTCTAAAATGGTCCGAAATGGCTGCAGGTCGGTGGAGAGAGGTGATGAGACACAGCAATCCGCTAACGGATTCTGCCTGCAGTGCCTACTTGATCGTTGGTCATAGATAAGATAGACCTAGATAACTTGTGACAGGCTCTGGTTCTCTCCTAAAATCCTAATCCGGAACCTGAGCGCGTCACAGTCACCCCCCTAACGACCAAAAACCTTGCTACCCCGAAAAACGCAGGAGCTGAGGATGCAGGGAGGATAAGCAAGGATACCTGGTATTAAACAGTAGTCGGGCCAATCGGGCACTGACTCTGGATGACAGCAAAACCATTGAACGAAACCCTACCCGCGGCCAGAACACTAGGGACTCAGAAGACTATTAATTTTGGAGGTGGCATTCGCATGCTACACCTGCTTTCACTTCCACACCATACATAAAAACGTTCCAAAATTCGGCAATATCCCCCCAAAAATAAGACAACTTGTAATTGAAATATATCGGTTGGTATCAAGTTGGTTAGGTAATGAGGATAGTTGGGTTTACTTGAGAAGGAAGAAAAAAGGGATTATAAATGTATATATTGGTAAATATGTACAGTGAGGTAGATGACCCCTGTGTGAAAAGAAAAAAAAAGGTAACGGATTGGCAAACAGTAACCGAAACATAGTGGAGATGGTTGGTGAACTAAAACTACTTTTATTTTTTTTTACATTGCAAATTTAATATCCTTTTTGGATTTACACAAAAATATCTTAAATTAGTAGGAGGGAGTTTAACTGATGCTAGGAATGGAATAAAATTCTGAAGGATTATTTTAGGATGGAAGAGTAATTTTTTTTTGGATTGGTTAGTGGATAATGGTGGTTGGTGGAGTAATGGATAGTGGAGGTGGTTGGTGAACTAAAACTATTTTTTTGTGTGTACATTGCAAATTTAATATCCTTTTTGGGATTTACAAAAAATATAACTTAAACTAGTGGGAGTTTAACTGAAGGATGAATGAATGAAAAACTGAAGGATATTTTAGGATGGAATAAAATGAGTATTTAAGGATAAAATTATGAGTATTCGGTGTCTTCATATATTTATTGAAGTTGAAGATTGAAGTTGAATGGTCTTAATGTAGTTTAAACCAAATGGCTGTTTATGTGGTGTGGTCATAATATTAAAGATGGATATACTGTAGCTGATATAATGGCGTTGTAAAGCTGCATTTCTGTAGTAATTGTGATTAAAGCCAAAAGTCTCTTGATACATGAGGATCTGAGTGCAGTCAGTCCCCTGTGATGACATTATGTGGCACTCACAATATTTAAAAGTTGCTGAGATAGTAGCTGCTCGGGTCTGCACACCTCTTTTGAACTGCCTGATCCACATTCAAAACAGTTGATATTGTTGTAACACAAGAAAATTTGATTTTGATACTTGTCGTTGACCGTGTTCGATGGACTCACACTCTAAACAGTTGGCATGGTGGCAACAGCTTGGTAATACTTGAAGTTGACGATATTTGGTGGTGGTAATTTGGAAAATATGAGGAAGAGGTATAAGGTACGGTCTTGCAGATTATATGGGAATTATTTAAAAGATGGTGAGGAACTTAATGAATTAAAGGAAAGGAAACTAATATTAAAATATGAGTACTAAATTAAATAATTAAGTGTTACTTAAAACTATGAGACTGTAACCAACCAGTGCCACTATTGTATCAACGCAGCAAACAGTAATACATGAAATATTTCAAAATTTATTCGCGGATAATTATAATTAAAATATTGGTGTAGGTAAGGTATGAACGGTTGTGGACTAGGTGTGGGTGGTAAATATTATAACGCGGATGCAGGGTGGAAGTGAAACGAATTATAAATGGTGGAGTGTCGTGTGCTAATAATGTTCATCCTAGCGTGGGATTGAACAATGTCTACAAAATAAGCATAAATCAACAAAATAAATTTTTTTTTTTTATTATTATTTAATGTGCAGTCTTTTGAGTGCAGAAACTCATGACATGCAACAACAAACTCCCCCTCCTGGTGTAATTCCAGGACTGGTACAACAAAACATGGAAACAACAATGATACACAAAGGAAATATTATTGGGGAAGAGGGATAGGTGCGCTAATTTTGCTATAACGCTTGCGTATAGAATTAACTAGTAAACACCTAAAACGACATACTTCAGAAATATACGGTTATAAATTTTGAGGTTTTCGACGTGTCGTCCTATGGGGTGGATTACTCACGTCGAGCTTCTGAATATCACACTTAACATTACTATAAATTTACCATATAAGTATAGGTTATGAGTATTTCTAAATACAATAGATACCTTAACATTATAAAGACCAGAGTAGTAGATAGGATGAATAGACATGAAAGTTTACAATGTGTTAAGTTGTCGGATGTGGATGGTTTAAGGTGTTGGTTAAAAAAAGGTAGGCCTATATATTTATATGTGTGCGTGCGCACTGAATAGGAGTGATGGTTAAGGAATTGGATGTATTGCACTCATACAGCTGATTTGCCTATGGTCTTAGCTAAATCCAGAAGTGTCCCTGATGGATGGCTCGATATTATTTGAAATGTTTAGAAAAAAAAGGTAAAATTTTAAAATAATTTGGTGATACAATGAACACAATGAAAATAATAGTCTAAATTCGCCGAAAGAAGAGCTCAACACATCAGAAATCACCTCCAAACCGCGCAACCATAGGTGAGGCTATACAATCCTTAGGTATAAAAAAAAATATAAGGTTATCTTGGAAAAGCCCTTTACCTTCAACGCTTGAAGTGCCTTTTGGTAGAGCTGATTCCTACTCGAAGAACCAACTTAGCCTTACCTCGGCCCAGCAAACGTTTAAGATGTAATGGGATGTATGTTATTGCTAGTGGTTTATGACTGAAATGATGAGAAGAAGAAGGAAGAATAAAACTTATAACTAATATCACTAAACCCTTATAGTCTGTGGTTGTTCCAAGTACGGCTGTGGTTGCTTTCTATAATGGTTTGTGATATTATATAAAGTGCAAGTGGTACACATTATTTAGTTCAAAAAAAATTTATTTGGTTCCCTTTTTTTTTTGGTTTTAAAATTGGTTGAGGGGGTTAAAAAATCTCTTTAATTGTGAGATATGGGCGGAACGTATAAATTTTGAAGTTCGGGGGTCAATGAGCCTGACCGTTACTGGGGTGGTGAAACACTCAATTATTAGAGGCCTTGACCAGAGGGGTAGGAGTTTTGAATTAATACGTTTAGGAGCATCACTAATGTGATGCTCCCTAAACATAACCCAATCTCCGGGGTGAAATGGGTTGGGTTGCCGGTTCCTATTGTAGACCACCTGGCGGGCCCTGTGCGCCTTCGTGAGGTTGTCTACAGCCTTAGACCATATTTGGTCTGTAGCTAGCTGTGGAGGAGGGGGAACCAACTGGTCCATATTCCAAGCTAGCTCGATAGGTAGGGCAACGGGGTGGTGTAGAAACAATGAGGCAGGGGAGGTTCCAGTACTGAGGTGGGAAGCCGTGTTGAACGCTAATTGGAACCAGTGAATATCCTGGTCCCACTTAGTTTGGTTCTGGGCGTGGAAGATGCGGAGTGCGACCTTGAGGTTCTTATTTACTCGCTCCGCATGGGATGGGTTAGGGTAATAGGGGGTGGTGAAAATATGTTTGATGCCGAATTCTAGGCACATCTGTGCCATGGCGGCGGACTTAAAGGAGGAGACGTTATCGCTGACGAGGAACTTAGGGAAGCCAAAATAAGAGAAAACACTTTTAGTCAATAAGTTGACTGTAGTAAGTGCTTTCGTGTTCCTCGTCGGGAATAAGAGGGTGAATTTTGAGAACGCATCCACCACGGTTAGGATGTATGCGTTCCGATTAGTGGACCTAGGTAGGGGACCGACATAGTCGATATAAAGCTTCTGAAATGGGGCTGTAGGTATTTCAGAAGCTTGTAAGCCTACGCGAGTGTTTGGGGCCTGTTTAGCCCTCTGGCACTTCACGCAGGACTTTACTCTTTGAGCAATTTGACCCTTTAGGTCTTCTGCCCAAAAGAATTGGGAAATACGGGCAAAGGTCTTACCAATGCCCATGTGGGCTGAAATAGGAAGCTCGTGGTAATACTTGAACACCATATCCAGGAGCTTCTGGGGTAAGACCACCCTTGGTGATCTTTGGCCTGGGGCAAGATGCATCAAGGTCCGGTCCACTATGGAGTATTGCGGTGGGGGGGTGCGACTATTTATTAATTTGAGGAGATTCGGATCTTCCCTCTGGTGGAGGTGAATATCTCGAAAAACCTCGGGAATGCGGGTTAATATGGTTATTAGGGGGGGGCTTGGGGCTATTGGTTGGACGTTATTGAAAGGGACAGCCGTTGGAGCCGATGGCTCGAAAAGGCGGGATAGGGAATCCGCAACAATGTTGTCGGTTCCCTTGATATGTTGCACGGTGAATTTAAACGAGTTAATGAACTCTATCCACCGGGCAAGTTTCCCTACTTGTCGTGGGTGATTCAGCAGCCAGGACAGTGCGGAATTGTCCGTATACAGCTGGAATTCACGATGCTCCAAGTACTGCTGAAATTTAGTCAGTGCAAAAACAACGCCGAGGCATTCAAGCTCCATAGTGCTGTAATTTACCTCGTGTTTATTTAAGGGCCGGGATGCAAAGGCCACCGGCAGTAGGTCGCCATTATAGTCCTGGGATAAAGACACTCCCAAAGCTACCCCGGAAGCATCGGAGTGAACTATGAATGGTTTAGAAAAATCGGGAAGCCGTAGAATTAAGTTGCTCATTAGAGCTCGCTTCAAGGAATTAAAGGCGAGCTCTTGATCAGGACCCCACTCGAATCTAACGCCTTTGCGTTTTAAATGATTAAGTGGTCGGGAAATATCAGCAAAATTTTTAATAAATTTGGAATAAAAGGCTGCCAAGCCTAAGAATCTAGCCACCTGCTTGAGGTTTTTAGGGGTGGGGTAATCGGCAATAGGCTGTACCCTGTCTGGGTGGAGGGATACCGATTGATTTTTGAACACGTGGCCAAGGAACTGGATGTTATTTGCGGCCACGGTTAATTTTTCAGGGTTGACGGTAAGTCCGGCGGACTGTAGACGATTGAGGACCGTCTCCACCTTGGCAAGGTTGTCATCAAATGAGCCGTCGGAGTATACGCACAAGTCATCAAAAAAGGTGAAAACATACTTGTACTTAATATCTCCGAATATTTTTTCAATTAGCCTTGTGAGGACCAATCCTCCGCTAGCTAATCCGAAAGGGACGAAATTAAAATGATATTGGCCAAATGGCACAACAAAGGACGTGTATTTACGGGATTCTTCATCCAGAGGTATTTGGAGGTATGCCTGGTTAAGGTCTAGTAGTGTGAACCACTTTGCCTTACCTAGGTACTGGAATGCAGATTCCAGTGTTGGGATTGGGGTGGCCTCCAAATCGGCTATCTCATTGATAGCCTTATAGTTGACCACCATTCGAGTTTTGCCCCCTTTCTTTGGGACGAGAAATGCGGGACAGGCGTAAGGGGAAGTGGAGGGGCTTATAACACCTTTGGATAGGAGGTCATCAATATGCTCCCTTAAAGCCTGTAACTTCGGCGGAGCGTACTGATATGGACGAGCTCGAACTATTTTGGTGGAGTTTACTTTGATGGTGTATTTAATAAGATTTGTTTTGCCAAGTTTACAAGTGACGGTGTTGGGGAACTTGGCGATTAGATCAGCAACTTTATCCAACTCACGGGATGAAAGATTGCTGCCTGTGCGGAAGGGTTGTGGGGTTTCAGTTGCGATATGGTCTGGGGTTATTGAACAAAGCTGTGGTGACGCGTACGGAAATCGAATTTCATGACTCTTGAAGTCAATACATGCACGTGTTTTACGCAAAAAATTGCAACCAAGGACAACTGGGTAGGGCAAGGTTGAAGCTATTAAAAATGGTAAATCCCACGAAAGGGTTCCCAATTTAATATGTAGATAAACTTTAGTTCTGAATGATATGATTTGGCCATTTGCAGTGCAAGCTGATAGCTGTACTGGTTCAATTCGCCTAATTGTTGTGGGAAACTTGGCGATAGAATCATAAAATGCCTGAGTGATCAAGCAATACGTTGAACCAGTATCAATTAGACACGTCACATCTGGCCGGCCAATCTTGGCCCTAACAGTGACAATGCCTGCAGCAGCAACTGCAACCTTCATAGGGCCCTTAGTGCCAATTGGTTGGGGTTTGGGTGTCTGGTCAAGATGCCTGTATGTTTGGGCTTGCTTAATTAAATGAGAAGGCTCACTGCCCCCGTGAACCCTCCGTTTTAGTTTAAAGGCCCTGATGGGCCACGAGGAAAACGATTTTGGTTCAAATTTTGGGGCCTAGGCCGGGACCACTGAGTATCCCTTCGAGGATACATTGATTGACCCCGGTTTGGTGTGGAATGGTAATTTGGTGGTGGGGGTCGATAAGAGGCCATTAGGGGTTGGGGGTTTCCTGTTGGTGTGGCGTTATAC
>JAGFPH010004011.1:119754-131701 GCA_018207615.1 Philaenus spumarius | reverse complement strand
CATTCGATAGGGAATCAAAAGGGGTATCAAATGTACGGTTTTTTGAGTAATTTAGGTTTGAAATGTTCAAACAGACGTCGTTTTGGAATGCATTATTGGATTTAGTCGCTTATTTTTCTTGAGATAGATGATTGTTAGGTTAACCATCATGCCAAGTTTGAACTCAATCGGTCAAACCGTTCTCTAGATATGATTTATTTTGTACAAAAACAAAATGTCGAATATCTGGAAAACGAAGCGTTTTCGGGACTATGTTTACATGAACTTTTTTCTTATTTTGACCCACCGAACCATTTCCCGAAGTTTGATCCCGTAATTACTGGACACCCTGTACAGTTATACGAATAACAGAAATATTAACAGCCAAGTATAAGAAAATATGAACCGGTTATACGAAAAACGAGAGAACAAAATGAACGAAAGGTAAACCTTTTATGGGTATATAAGAAATAATGGTCCGAAAAAATGGTATACAAACAATTGAACTAACAAAAGGCAAGTAAATACAGATCATCAAAGTACGAGGCGGCGACTTCGATACTATTGCAGTATAAGAGGAAACCAAAGGCAAGAAACAGATCTCGGAGGTAAATTAGAACAGAAGAAGCGCTTAATAAAAACAGAAGCAATAAGTAGAAAATTAAAGATTTTTAAACTGTTTGAAAAAGTTCTAAAACATAGCCTACAGCCTGTTGTATTAATTACAACGAACAAAATTTAAAAAATCCTATTAAAAACAGTGTGTAATTTTAGTACAATTTTTAATTTAGTAATTGAAATGTTGATCGCTTCGTTCCGGATTTGATCAATGTTAATGAATAACCACACTGTCATATCGTGACAGGTTGTGGCGTACAGATTTTAATACATGCAATGTCACTTGCAGGAATAAATAATTCTATCAGTATTTCACAGAACATTAATAGTTCGGGAAATTTGGACGCTCGCCAAGAAAGTTGTATTGCTTTCTGTGAACGTAATACATCATTCAAATAAATTCAAATTTAAGCTATTTCCAATTTGTATTTGATATATGGTACAGCAATGCTTTCTTGAATTTTTGTGTATACATTTATATACAAAGCGTTCGTTAAGTCCCTTTAACCCCCCCCCCTTATTATTTTTGTTATTGTAAATAAGTTAACAAAACTTTGTGTATATCTTGTGTTGCATAACAGGACACATTCTTTGCATATCTGAAGCTATATGATTTTGGGGGGCTTGAGGGCGGCAGAGGAGTTAACAATTTCAAATATGAAGGGGTGTTAACTTGTGTGTCTGTGTGCCTGTGGCACCGTATTTCCTAAACGGGTGAACCGATTTTGATTTCGTTTTTATTTCCAAAGTTGACTTTATCGAGAGTGTTCTTATCTATGATTCAAGAAAACCTGTTCACAAGTTCGGGGGTTTTTAAAATGTGTATTTATCTGTTCTAAGTTTGTCAGTTTGGTTAAGTGAAAGACAGGGAAAAACTTCCTCTCTACATATATAAAATACTAGTTGAAACCCCGTGTTCCACACGCCAACCAATTTGGAACCTTCTATACACATAATCATGTTATGTTTTCTTTATAACAAAGGTGTAGGATTAATAATAACCCCAAAGCTAAGACGATAAATAATGTTAAATGTTCAAATCGAAATATTTCGTATATTTTATAACAGCAGTTGTAATAAAGGTTAAAAGAACCAGCAAGGCTCAGGTCTACACTTGAATAAAGAACTAACCTAAAAGTTAGAAATACAAATAGTTGCTTCAAATTGTGAAATCAGGTATTAATGGAAATATTGTAGGAAATAGGGGTTTTATCTGTTATTTTATTCAATTAATTGATATTGCAACGGATATATTGGTAGACACCAATATACCCAAAGTTTAAAAAAAATAAAATAAAAAAAAATAAAACAAATTATAGAAAGATTCTAAGATTCAAAGTAGGCCTAAGTTATTTAAGAAGGAATCTTTGCTCTGGACACAGTTAAAGATTACAGCTGATACTAGTAACACACGTGTAAACTATTAGGTTACGTTCCCAGACATTTTAATCAAGTCAGCAGCATTAGAACAACTTGCTATGAAATAAGTGAAAAGAATCATATTGCATTTCACATAGTTTTATCGAACAATGCAGAATATCATGAGAATGCTTTTACAAGAATTTACAGATAGACAAACTTTTAGAAAAATGAAAGTCCAATAGGGAGATGAGTGAAAAATCTTTAGCCAATGACAAACGGTTTTTCAAAAGGACGCGGTAGCAGGAGTAGGGCAAGAGCGAGAAAAGCCGGGTCTTCTTCTAACATCTTTTGAACGGGCAACACCTAAAAGCCCGCTTCACACAACAATGTATATTTCAACCTAAAACCCGCTATAAAAAGACTAAGTACATTTTACCTTAAAATACAAAAATCATTTAAAATCAATCATCAAATAAGAGTCAATCATCAAGTCGAACTCACTAAGTGAAAATCATCAATCAGTTTAAAATCAATCACCAATTTCAGAAGGCATCGCAGGAACCAGTGGATAAATAGTGTTCAGTGAATGTGCGAATATAGATAAATTAATATCAATAAAGTGTTAAATAAAATAATCAATAAAATATATAGTATCAGTTTAAAAGTGTGTGAAAGGGGAAATCACAGATACATGTAAGTAAATTAAAAAATTTCAATTTATGTTAAGACAGATCTCGAGGTTAAGCAAATTTAAATAAAATCAAAATCATATCCAGATAACTAAAATAAAATCATAAACAAATTGTAAATGGAATAATATAAATGTAATAAAATAAATTCATAGCTTTAGAGCAACAATAACTAAGCAATTTGGTCGGTTCTTCTTTATAGAGAATTAGCTGCCAAGGATTTAATAATACCTAATAAGCAATTGAAAGGAGATTCCGATTCAATTAAAAGGGTTAGAAACTGCTGCTTAGGATAAGGTTTTAAAGTAAGGAATTATGTCAACTTAATTATCAAACTTTTAATTTCAAATATTTTATACAATGTTTAGTTGTTAGCCTATTTTAATAAAGGATAAGTTATTATATATTAAATATTAAGGAGACTGCATAGTAACAACATTATAGATTACGAATAATAATTATCAAAATATCCTGGTAAAATTCGTTTAGTAGATTCAGCAACTTATTATGAAGTAAAATTTAGAGGAAGAGACGATTTGAGAAATTAAACATTAAGAAATTGTATATTAAATAATTTGTACATTTCTTAAGAACAAATTTGAGTAATTAAGTATCATGTTAATTCAAGCTTTTTTTTCAATAAATTCAATTTAAAAAAATTCTAAATGTTATTAATGTAGAAAAGGTGTAGTCATTAAATTAATCATATGTCATGTACAATATCTTATTATCAATTATACATTTAATTCAAACCATCAAACGTCTCTGAAGTTATTTCAACCAATTAATTGTGAGTCAGACCTCTAAAGCCAAGCAAAATTGATTCGTAAGTCGAAACTGGTGTAGCCCCCAAATAAGACAAACCATACATGGTTTAGAAATTATGAACCACACACCTCCATATAATAATAAGAACCTTACATGATAAAGTCGTCCAAATCAAAATCAAAACCTTACACTATGGTAATAAATGTAAATACATGTGTTGGTTCATCAGTCTAGGCCTAACCTAAGAATTTTTTCCGAATAAATTTGCAAATATTTAAATAAAAAGTGTTTTTATCAAAATCAATTATAGCCTGTGTTACTCAGGAGATAGTGTAGCTTTTTATTAGTCAAACTATTTTTTTCAGTCAGTACAGTACTTCCAGAGATTACTCCTACATACAAACAAACTAACGAACAAACAAATTTTACCACTTTATAATATTAGTATAGACAATACAACACATTAGAACCTCGGTAATCCGAACGCCCGATAATCCGAACTCAAAAAAACAGTCCAAAATGCAATACTTATTACATAATATACTGTATATCCACTTGAAACCCTTTAAATGTACATTATTTACATACACTATTATTTAACGTGTTAGAAAATTTAGTTTGTACTTTATTTTGTATCCATATTAATATTTATAGACACCATAACATGAATTCAATTAATTTATGTATTTGTATAATTAGCCTCATTTATGTAATACTAGTTGAATACCCGTGCTTCGCTACGGGGAATGTTTTGGATCACTATGTTACATAATTGTAATATTTCTCTCTCATTTTCTTCCATCTTCTATTTTACGAATGTGAATTATTACATGCATATTCAATTAGTTTGGAATTTATTGTTCATTAGCTGGGCGTCAATCGTCTTCGTCAGGGTGTGTGGGCTGAATAAATTAAATCAATTAAAAATAAATAATTCAGAGTGAAGAGCGTCTTCTTTTTCAACCGCTAAATTTACAGAGAGACTGATAAATCACATTCTTAGCTTAATGTTGCAGATTGCCCAGATGGCCTACGTGTTTAATATGGGAATTCATAGATCGGGATCATCGATGTATAAACACACTGGATTGCGCGCTGAATAGTCTGAAAGGTTCGAGAAACGAGCCGGCCGGCGTGGAGCTTCCCCCTCCACTGGTGGGCTAGATCCGCGGTGGGCAGCGTGATAGATGGACAGTGATACACGTTGTAAACAGTTCAATTCTTTGATTTATCCTCTACACTTACGTCATTTTTGGGCAGAGTATATAGTATTCCTAAATTACTATTCAAAACAGGCCTAGTTTTGTTAGCAGTCTTGTAGTAGGAACATAAAAACTGGTGTTTTCAAAATAAGAAATTTGAAATTGATCAATATTTTTATACAGTTCTATTTTAGAACTAAATTGCGAAACTTTTTTACATTTATGAAAAAAATTACAAAAAATGTTTACTACTTTTTATGTAGGCCTAAAGTTGAACTTTTTCCTTTCGTTACTAAACATGCTTATTTCTTGAGCTAATAACTTTGTTAATTTTACTTCAATCATTTTTTTTACGGGCAAAACTGGCATAATATAGGAATTCTTTGAACTTTTATCTACAAAAAAACTATGGAACACTTTTGAATTGGTTTAGAATAAACGTGTTGAATAAATGGTTGAAATACAAAAACTTGGACGATTTTTTTACAAATTTGAAGTTGACGATCATTTTGTGAGCATACCGTTTGAGATACGAAAAAATCAAGAATACAATTTTATTGAAAATCTAAATTGCTACCCGCAAAATATTAGTTTTTAAATTCGACTTACAGTTAAGCCACAAACTGGCTTTGGAAAAAAGCTTACACTGAGAGAACCGGTCCGGCTGCCATTTTTATTTTTTTTAAGGGGTTAAAAATGAAAAATGGAAAAAATCTTAAAATTATGAACATAATTAGAGATTTTGTAGTTTGCATTGGCATCACCATATGTCACCGCAGGGTTTGGCGAGCGAAGCGATCAGGGGCCGAGTCCCTAATAGTAAATAAAATTATTATACATATTAATGGAATTTTGTAACATTTCAAAACATCGCGAGCTACATTTACAAAGCTTGGAGTGCGTCAAAAATTTACTTAACTTGTTTTTTTTAACAATGTTTAAAGTGTAATGTATAGGTAGGCCTATACTTTTATGTAAATAAAATGCAGTTTAAAATGCTAGTACAGATCATGTTTTTTATTATAGTTTTGGTTCAGTTTATTTTTCCCTAAACTTTTCTTATCCTTATCCAACAACAATAATAATAGTTTAAACACAAACTGTTAATCTATATAATAAAAAGGAATTGCTGTTTCTTTGTAAGCGCATTACTTGAGAACGGCTGGACCAATTTGGCTACTTTTTTGTTTTAAAATGTTCATAATAGTCCGAACTAGATTTTCATATAAAGAAAAATTTGAAAAGTTTTCCGAAAAAGTTTTAAATTTAGAAAAAACTAAACAGCCTCTTTTGTATGGACTCAAGACCATAGCGAACAAAATCAGCTGTTCGTATAAAATGCTTAGTAACACATGTTTGTTTACATTCATTAGGCTACCATAGCACTTTACTAGCAAATTTGTAATCAGTTTATTATTTTTTCAAAACCAACAGCTTTATAGGTTAGATTGACCAACTTAAAGTAAATAAAAACAAAAATCAACTAAAAATGCTAACGGTACTATATTTTAATTCAATTCAAACATTGGTTGTTACATATTATATATAAAACAACTGATTTGCATCAAAAACTGAACATAATTTTAGGGTAGGCCTACAATGAACCAAAACACGTTTATTTCCAACCAATTGGGCTAATTTAGAATCAGGTTTTTTTACAATTCATCACAACTATCAGTTTTTTTAGATTAGGTAAAAACAAACAAAAGGTTTACTGTATTATCTATAAAGGTTTACAAACTATAGATCTAAATTTGTGTAGTATATTCTTGTGGTATAAAAAACATTTTGCAATAATTCGATCACTTAAGTGGATGTAATACAATGGATTAACTTTAATAACCTTTAATTTAAATCAAGCAATAGCGAAGCATTGCTGGGTCCACTAGTTTACTACAAAAATAAGTGTTACATACTGTATAACAATTAAATATTGTTTAGAAATTAAAATGATTATTTTACAAATAATGTTTGGTGCCGTTGTTGAAGCTGAGCAAAATAAATTAAAACATTTTTGTGAGCGTTGCATTAACTTTGAATGCTTCACGTGTTGTTGCTGTCCCACCAGTGGTGGGGGAAGCGGCTAGGTTGGCCGGACCGTACTCAATACAAGCAGCAAGCGATCCAGTGTGTTTATACATCGATGATCGGGATAGGATCAATCAGCTTACGATTTTAAATATTTTTTTAAAATTAATAAGTGCATAATATCAGCTCTGTAGATTTAATTAAAGAATACCAATTAATATTTATTATTTTTAGAAATTGTTATCACATTTTCACCCCTTAGCAGAACGTAACAAAATGTAAAACTGGTTTTCTTATTCTACGCGCTTTTCAAGAAATAAATGCTCAATATTTCAGCTTTGTAGCTTTAAGGAAAGTATATAACAAGCTATATTTATTGCTTAGGGGTTATTTCAACCCTTAAAGGACAAATACTTTAAAATCTTTTCTTAGTGCGCCTCTAGCGCCTATGAGTAATAAGTGTACCAAATTTAACGTTCTTAGATATGCAATTAATATTTATAGTTTTAGGAGTTGTTACTACATTTTCATCCATTTAGTAGAACGTGAACAAATTTATAAGCGGTTTATTTTTTCTAAGTATCTTGTAATAAATGAATTTACAAATTATCAGATCTCTAGCTTTAAGAAAGGTATAACAATGTATATTTAATGTTTTTAGGGGTTGTTATCACATTTTCACCTTTAGCAGCACGTAACGAAACATAAAACTGGTTTACTTTTTATATGTACTTTGTAAGAAATAAATGTAAAAAATTTCAGCTGTGTAGCTTTAAGGAAATTATAAAAATAATATTATTTGTTTTTGGGTTGTTACTACATTTCTACCCCTTAGCAGAACGTGACAAAATGTAAAACTGGTTTGTTTCGTATATGTATCTTTTAAGAAATAAATGTACAAAATTTCAGCTTTCTAACTTTAAGGAAAGTATGTATCTTTAAAGAAATAAATGTACAAAATTTCAGCTTTCTAACTTTAAGGAAAGTATGTATCTTTTAAGAAATAAATAAAATAGGCGATGATAACCACCTAGGTTTTTCGCCTTTAAAAACCAATAAAAAAATAAATTAAAAAAATTTAAGAAATAAATGTACAAAATTTCAGCTTTCTAACTTTAAGGAAAGTACAACAAACAATATTTATGTTTAGGGGTTGTTTCAACCCGTAAAGGCCAAATATTTTTTTAACATTTTTCTTAGGGTGACTAGCGCCTATGAGCAACATGAGTAATAAATTTCACGTTTCTAGGCGGTACGGTTTTTGAGATCTATTACAAACAATATTTATTTTTTTAGATTTTGATTCAACCTTTCAGTTCCAAATATTTTAAAATCCTTCCTTAGTGCGCCTCTAGCGCCTATGAGCAATATGTTTACCAAATTTTACGTTTCTAGGCGGTATGGTTTTTGAGATCTATAACAAACAATAATTATTGTTTCAACCCTATAAGGACAAATTTTCCCGATATTTGAATAGCTATTCTGCTATTCGGGGCGGAGACTAATCCAACAAATCAAAGATTATAAAAATTTGTTCAGCCGTTCTTGAGTTATAAGTCGTGTAACTAACCCGACTTTGTTTTATATACCGGGTGTCTTAAAAATTCCATCCCCTATATACACATTTTTTTAAATTAATGGACATAGACAGTTTTGCTTTGGGGATTGTTAACATGACCAAAAATTGAGTTTTTTTGTGTATTGTAAATTTGAAACCCTCCCCCAAAAATGGGGTATTTTTGGTTTAAGTTGAAAATTTTGAATGAGAACTCCTATTGAGTGACACATCATTTTAAAGGTCTTGATAAAAGAAGAAGATTGGCGTAAACCGGAGGCCTGTATGTTGACTCTATCCAACATAATGGCCTATCAAAGTTAAGATTAAGTGCTCGAAATGAGAACCATTGACTTCTTGGCAAAAATACTAAGTGGACTCAAAGTGTTGCCTAACATTTCCCAACATTTCTGGTGTGATAAGGGGACAAGCGTGTTCGATCCTTACTATGTTTTATAACTTAGAATTGAGTGACCTACTGGATGAAACCCTTGTAAAAAATAACAGATGTATCATCTATAACATTTTGATGTTATTTAAATGGGGAAAAATTATAATAATTTCACAATCATAATAATTATTATTTACGTTAGTAAAAAAATAATAGGGGGGGGGGCTTTTAAGCACCTGGTATATAGATGTTTGATAATCCGAATGATTTAGTAATCCGAAGGCGGACTATCTACGTTCCTCCACTGTACATAAAAAGTACTAGTTTAAATAAAACGAGGTAATGTAATATTTCTTCATTCAGGTGTGAATAATTTAACTTATTTAAAATCATATAAAAGTTTTATGAGTTTTACGAAATAAATTGCAGAGTTTTCAAAGTATAATCGTAAATTTCTGTTTGATGGTTGTATTTGAGTATAAACATTTACTTAAATAGATTTTGTTTAGCGGCACTAAAATTGGATTTTAATCTTTATTTCAACAGCTATTACCATAAACTGCGGATTATGTGTTTCAATCACGTAAACAGAGGAAATTGAAACATAAAAAGTATTTTCACTCGTTATTGCAAAATAACAGTGTATTTGTTACAGTTTGTTTACAGAATTGTTGGTTAGGAATAAGAAACTTATAGAACGGAAACCGATTTGACATTATGAAGCATTAAACATATACAGGGGTGGTGAAAAGTCCCGGAACGGGTTAATATTTTTTTTAACCGTTACAGACGGAACTGTATAACTTGGTACACTGTTACTGGGCATAAAACACTATTTTACCACAATTTCAATGAGCCGCTATCACTTCGGGGGGACGGCCCACAAGGAGTCAGAAGAAAATCTTAAACGAGAGCGTGGGTTGAGCTGTACATCAAATTAAAGGTCTAATTTAGTAGAATACAATGCCGCAAATCTGACTTCAAAAGGTTCACCCTAAACAAAATGTCCCTAAACGCGTTGAAATAAATCGACATAAAGTTGCTATATCTCGTACAGGAAGAGTTTTTAGAAACAATTTCATTAGACAAAAAATGTTTATTTCAAAGTGCTTGACCTAAACAATTGCTTCCAAATCGATTTCGTAAATTTTATTTTTTACAAAATTTTCTAAGATGGAGGAGTAAAAATAAAATTTACGAAATAGATTTGGAAGCAATTTTTTTAGGTCAAGCACTTTGAAATAAACATTTTTTGTCTCTTGAAATTTTTTCTTGGTAAAGAAGTCAAAGTTAAAAAACAAAAAATGTCGCGTTTTTTTAATATCTTATATATTAAAAAATCCTGTATACCCAACCGGCTCTTATACCCAACCGATTTTCATAATTGAAATCTTCAATTTAAGGTATGAACGCACAGATTTGCCATAAAACGTCCGCATTCATTTATCTAAAGCAAACTTGACTTATAATAAAACAAAAATTGCTCCCCATACATTTCTTATGGTAATTTCAAATTTGGAGCATTTTATTATAGTTGTTTTTCATATATCTTCGGATTTAATCCAGACACATATTTAGTTTTGGTCTTGAAATACTCATTGAATTACAGGCTTTCATATGAAATAGAGATCATTCAAATCGGTCGAGTTTAAGGCGAGTTATGGACCACCAAACAATGTAAATTTTTCCTAAATTCATATTTATTTAAAGATCTATATCTCCAGTTCAAATTATGTTACCCAAAATGTATTTGTCTAAGAACCTTCAGTGGAGTACTAGCTTTCGTTTAAACCATTAATTATAGAGATCAGATGAGTTTCGAGCGAACACAAGGTGGACAAAATTCATTTTGATAAAAACATTTTTTATTTCAATACTTGTAAATTTAGTCGGAAAAATTCTTAGGTTAGGCCTATACTGATGAATTACCATAGCAACCAATTGAATAAAATAACAGATAAAACAGCTGTTTGCGATATAATATTTCCATTATCACCTGATTTCACACTTTGAATGAACTATTTGTATTTCGAAATTTTAGGTTAGGTATTTTTTTTTTTTAAGTATAGACCTGAGCCTCGCTGATTCTTTTAACCTTTATTATTATAACTGTTGTTATAAAATATACGGAATAATTTGATTTGAACGTTTAAAATTATTTACCATCTTAGTTTTGAAGTTATTATCAATAAAACATAAAATACCCTATGATTTTATACAGTTCAACCGGTGGTTAACGTGCGGAGCACCCAAGGGTCTCCCCTATTATATAAATAAATATATATATACACAAATATCTTATTAAAATTATGCAAAACATCCCAAGCCGGAGACCAGGTAACTAGTCACAACCCGTCAGCTTGGAAGCGAGCCAACGAACGTTTGCTTTACTTCCGCCCTCCTACCCTCAAACCACAGGGATGAAAAGCTACCTGATCTAGCCGAGATTCGAACCCAGTATCTTCCGATCAGGAAGACGCCACGCTACCCCCTCGGCTATGGTTGCCGAGAAGAACTGAGAACAAAACAACGTGACAAACTACCAAAAACTTGACCAATCATAATTTTTTATGATTTTTAGTGATTTCTATGTAACAATATGAAAAAGATGTAACCCGGTGCAGGTTAACCGATTTGTATGATTTTTTTTACTTGTTAGTCTTGGCACGAAGATTAAAGTTAAAACAATTTTTTTGTGCCGTCCTTTTTTGGAAATTTACCGGAATAGTTATAAAATGTTCCGAAAAACAAACAAGGAGAACAAAACAGCACTTGAGTTACGTGCCACCATATTGCCTACCTCGCCCCTTCTCTTCTCGCGTGTAATGTATACTGCAATGCAAACCATGAGTTTTTCAAAAGTTTGAGTGCTTCTCCTGTATCGTTAACAATTTCTGACTTAAGCTCTTTTCAAAGATATAGCACTATGTTGGTGGTATCTTCTATTAATTCGTTTGCTTAAGTATAAGTTAAGAAATAATTTATATACAAATTACTCCCGTACTAACTCCTTTGATTGAAGTGTTTACAAAAAGACTTTCAAGTACCTACAGTCTAGAAAATATTTGAATTAACAAAATTAGGGTTGTTAAAACAGTTTCGAAAACATATATTTGTTTCCTTTTTTGTTTATTTCAAGTCTCCTTCAAGTATTTCAACTAAAGCGTTCAATTTTCAAATATTAGTTACTATGAATGAATAGAAGTTCCTTATTTGTTGTTCTTGTAAGATTCTTGTTAACTACAATTTCTTCTACTATTTAAACAAAATATTTTAATTAAAATAAAATAAAAATGATTCAAATTTTGATTACAAGTATTTAAAGTAACTATACCTCAACTTTAAAAAGTAATTA
>JAGFPH010004011.1:102917-114754 GCA_018207615.1 Philaenus spumarius | reverse complement strand
ATGTCTCACCCTCTACAGCATGCGTTAACTGGTAAGCACCACTTTTCGTGCACTGATAGGATAGCAATACCTCCCTCATTTTGTTCCTGATATTTGTTGTGATAGCACTCAGTTTTGCCTTTTTTACAAAGGATGACAAGGTACGATTTTCCAGAACTATGATTGTCCATAACTTTGAAACGAAATAAGATCAAGTTTGCGCCATTCTGTTTCTCTTTTAGTTAGCTTTTCAATGGTGTACTACATGAGCTACCTTCACATTTGAAATTTTATTGTTAACCCCCTCAATCTCCCCAAAATCATTGGAGTCAGTTATGTCAAAACAAGATAAATACAACGTTTTGTGAACTTATTTTTAGCAACAAAAATAACGAGTGGGTTAAAAGGAACTTTATGAACACCCTGTTGTATTTTAAGTATGGTGATAGGCCTACACACTGTTCAGTCCGCTGTCAACCAAATCCATTAGCTGGAATTAATCTATTTTCTAAGGAAGGTCTGTAGTACGGTAGTTTTTATGTTTTCCATCTATTCAGAAAATGTATACAAATATATGCAATAATTGACCGAGCGAAGCGAGGTCTCCATTTAGCTCAACCGTTCGGCATTTCTTCTGTGTGTATGTCTGTCTGTCTCACGATTACGGCCAAACGCCTTTACCGATTTTCATGATTTTTTGCATGAATGTTACTTATTCCTAGACCGAGCCATGTATATATTATGGTTTTTTCCATTTTTCATTTTTAACCCCTTAAATTAAATACAAATGGCGGCCGCACAGTTTCTCTCAGTGTAAGATTTTTTTGAAAGCCAATTTGTGGCTTAACCGTAAGTCAAATTTTAAAACTTATAATATTTTGCTAGTAGAAAATTTGATGTTTTTTTGTATCTCTAACGGTAAGCTCACAAAATGGCCTCAAACTTCAAATTTGTTAAAAATCTCCCAAGTTTTTGTATTTTAACCATGTTTTTATACGTTTATTCTTTAGAAATCTTCATAAAACCTTATAATTCTATGGGGAGGGAGAGAGAGAGAGCGCTACCTGCTGTCTTGCTCTTTTCTGCGCTACGTCAGTGTGGTCGCTGTGAGTTGTGGAGCCGAGATAAGGAGCCCGATTTTAGTTGCGTCGCATTTACTGAGTTGTAGTCCTTTACCAACTACATTGTCTTAATCATTTTGTTGCACCACACAGTATTTAGAGTCGAAGACGAATAAATTGCAGAATCATTTTCACTGGCTAAACCTCCTACTTTCTTACTGGCACACTATTTAACACGCTTATATTAGCTTCACTTGTATTTATGTTTGTTTGTAAGTAACTCTCCTTTGGACTAAAAGCCAGTGGCTTATTACTGTTAGTATATCTCTCTTACGCAAGTTCATTCGTTGGCCGAGCGGTCTAAGGCGCGGGTCGTCGCTGACGTCAATCCCCAGACTCACCGATCGTGGGTTCTATCCCGTCCACGGCCAAATTTTTTTTTCAATAATTAATCGAACTAAAAATTAAAAAATAAATATATTTAAAAAAACTAAAAAACACGCTTTTATAATACATCGAACTAAAAAGTGAAAAATAAATATAGTTTAAAAAAACTAAAAAACACGCTTTTAGAGCATATCAAACTAAAAAGTTCAAAATAATTTTTCAAATAAGCTTAAAACAATAATAAACGATAAATACTAGCATTATTGTAAAAAAAGCGTGGGGCGCTTTGTCCATATTTCTCGTACATCGAGCTTATTTGAAAAATTATTTTTAACTTTTTAGTTTGATATGCTCTAAAAGCGTGTTTTTTAGTTTTTTTTAACTATATTTATTTTAACCTAAGCTCAAAACCACATTTGTTATTTCAACGAGCGAGGTCTACTGTTCACAAAACTACTAGTTATTACAATACAAATCGCAGTGAATTACTCAGAGCAAACACGATAAGTTCCTAACAGCAAATACAACTGGCTGTAGACATTGTTGGAAACGATTTACAAGAATACATTTATCCATCAGTAGAATTCTGCAATGTTATAAACTGATCATAAATCCAAACGATTCTGATAAACAAACTTGTCCTATTTAATCTATGGTACAGATTTAATGCGACTATAACAAATACACTTAATAATTCAAGAAGTATTTCAAATCAATATCAACTTTCTAAAGAACAAAACAATTTATTATATCCAAGAATCACTTTACTTGATTATTATTTGCAGTTCTAATTCAAAACAAACAGTCTGGAAGCGTTATTGATTAATCTCCGTTTACCTTCGGGATAGTAAATCTGTTAATGTGATAATACAATATAAATACTTTTATACAGAGTGTCCTCAAACTACAAGGTACCACTTTTGTGTATTTGTCCCTGGGATTGAGACAAACATAATATTTTACAATACAAACGTGGGTCTACGGTTCTTACTGTGACGTTTTTAGACCTTCGCGCCATCTATATTTTTTTTCTTTAATAAATACTACCTTCTGCATTTACCCGCTGTCTAACCTTACGTAGTTATCCTTTTCTCCGCTAGGGGCCGACTCCGTACGCTATCTGCAGCCGTACGGTACTTACTGCTAGCCTTTTGTAACCAATCAGCTGACCTTATCTCGTCCTTTATTCTAGTGAGTTTTAGTCATCGAATGTTCTAGAAGTACGTCGGCCATTACAACAGCTACAAGTCTTTCTGAGTGCAGCTTGTACATTGCGAATTCTTTAACTATGTCGTGACCTTTCTTTTTTTTAGTCGCGAGTTTCTCTAATGTGCGTGGCTAATTAATATGTCTTTTTTATAAGCCCTTACTTCTGAAATACCAGGTACGTGGAATGTTTTAGCTTTACATTTATTGGTTATGAAATATACTTCTTGTAAAATTTCATAAAGTTAGTTTTATATTTTATAATATTGTAAATAACATTTCAAGCTCATACAGTTTAATTCAAAAATATGTATTTCTTTTCCAACAGCCTAAATTTATACTTTAACTTTGTCTGCCTAATATTTTGAATGTTATGCATTTACCACACCTTAGCCTATTTTAACAAAAGACCAGCCTATACAGTTAATTTCTGTACAACTTTAAATCAGTGTAAACTAAAATCTTATGAACTTTAAAGAGCCATATCCAATATTTATAGCTCTGAAATATTTAGTGTTACAAACCAAGAACATTTTTAAGTTTACCATGTGCTTTTGGCTAACATGTAGAAACATTTAAATGTAACAGACAAGTCCTGTAGTGACATTTACAATCTTTTAAAGTGCTAAAACAGATCACTTAATATTATAAAGGCAAACTTTGAAACTATCTGTTTTACTATGCTTGTTTTATTGCCTACTTGCATTCTAAAAAAGGCTGTTATTTGTTTGATGCAGTTTTTCACTGGTTAAAGTACTGTACTCAAGTTCAAGTAACATGCTATAAATCCAACTACAGCTTATGACTTGCTGACAAAGCCAACTTTCTACATCCAGCATTACTAGATACTTTTCGACGACAGTGCTTATTTAATAATTAAGAACTAAAATATTTTGTAATTACTTAAAGAATCTGCAGTGAACCTTATAATGAATTTTGAATAGGCTGTGTGTTGTATTTCTGTGTTAAACAAAATTATGAATAGTATATAGGACATGTTTTGTATTTAATAATATTGGGAGGAGCAAGCTATAGCATATTTCGGACCTTAGCCCCAAGGGCTTCACATTGGAAAATTTGTATACCTTTTTTTATATAGAGAGACGTCTCATAATTCTTATTATTTTTATTTATTTAATTATATCTAGCTTTACAGTTGGCCAACGACATAAATATTTATTCTTAAACAAATCCATGGTATTTCATGTTAAAATTTTGTAATCTTGTTTAATCTTTTCTGTATAATTTCTGTAATCATTATTAAAGGGGAGGGTTTTTTATTTTTATTTTTTGGGGAGGGTTTTTAAAATTCAAATTAAATATATATGTATTCTTGTTTAAATCTGATGTTTTTCTTTTACTAAGGGCATATAAATAATTAATTATTCTTTTATTAAGGGCATATAAACTTTTTTTACATTTTGGTTAATAAAGCCAAAATTTATATCTAGTTCTTTGGTTTATTGACTTAACCTCTAGGTATCTTGTGAATTGTGAGTAATCAGCTGAAACATTCCTACGTTTGGTGAATTTAAATTTTAAGGTAAGTTTTGAACATGACCAATCTATGTGGCCCAGTATTGCTTCCGATTCCCTACTAAATCGTTTTGTAAGATTGGTACATTACTTTTTCGTCTTTCTGTACGTATGTGTTTTACAAAATCATTAATATCTAGAGAACGGTTTTACTGATTTAGTTCAAACATGATATGACGTTGTACCTAGTATTGATCTATTTTAATTAAAATAAACGATTATATCCAATCATGCGTTTCAAAATGGCGACAGTTTGAAAATTTCAAACCCGATTTACCCAAAAACCGTACATTTTACCAAAAAATTTCAACATATATTTTTTTCTCCTTTTTGATTCATTATTGGATGATGTAACTGTCAAAACAATCGGGTGAATGATAATAGTTAAGTTAAAGATCATAACAGCATAAGTACCCACAATATTGTTGTGTTTACTGTGTTGGTATAGGATGCCGGTTTGAACAAACCAATTATTACACGTAACTTAACTATTATCCTTAGTCTGATTGTTTTGACAGTTACACTATCCGACACAGAATAGAAAGGTCTACAAAAAAGATGCCCTGACATTTTTGTACGGATTTTGGGTAATTCAGATTTGAAATTTTCAAACAGCCGGCATTTTGAAACGCATTATTGGATGCAATCGTTTATTTTTCGTACGGTAGATCATTGTTAGGTTAACCTTATGCTAGGTTTTAACTGACTTAGTCAAACCGTTCTCTGGATAAAAATTATTTATTGAAAATAAAACAAAATGGTGGCTAGAGGGAAATCAATGCTTTTCCGGACACATGTAAAATTTGTTTTCCCATTCTTATGTGCAGAATGGTATCCTAGAATATTGCAGAGTCATTACGAAACATCCTGTATATACATAAATATCTTAGTAAAAGTATGCAAAACATCCCAATATTAATAGTTTACGTATGCTGTCATTGTCTTAACTTAACTGCATCCGATTGTTTTGATAGTTACACCATCCGATAGGGAATTGAAAGGGCTACAAAAAACTTGTCTACATTTTTTTGTTAAACTGTACGATGTATGGGTAACTTAGGCTTAAAATTGTCAAACAGTCGCCATTTTAAATCGCACTATTGGATATAATCGCTTATTTTATGTGAAATTGATCATTACTAATTATAACTTCATGTCAAGTTTGAAGTCAATCGGTCAAACCGTTCTCTAGATATAAATTATTTTGTAAAAACACATACAGACAGACAAAACAATTAAGCATCGTAACCCTTGTTTATATTGTGAAATATGTCTGTCTCGATCCCAGGAACAATTCCACAAAAGGGAACCAGAGAGTTCGGTGACACCCAGTATAACAACAATGAGAATTATGTCAAGTAAAAGTATCATTTATAGAACGATTAAAATATATTTACATAAAATATTCTAATTTATATATTTATTAAAACAACAGAAAAGAGTTATTTTACAGATTTAATAACTGAACCAACTGCACAGGTGAGAGTACAATTTTATATACCAGGTGTCTTACAAGCCCCCTCCCCATATTATTTTTTTATTAATTGAAATAGACAGATTTGCTTTGGGGATTGTTAAAAATGGAGTTTTTTGGTAACGTATGTTTCAAACCCTCCTCCGAAAATGGGGTATTTTGGGGGTTAGTCGAAAATTTTAAATGAGAAGCCCTATTGAGTGACACCTCATTTTAAAGGCCTTGATAAAAGAAGAAGATTGGCCGGAGGTCTGTTGAATCTATACAACATAATGGCTAATCAAAGTATTCCACGACGCGACGTCTGTGAGTGCTTATATCGTGTAGACAGACAGACAGACAGACACACAAGAATTTTCGCAAGATTTCAATACTTCGGCATTTTAAAGCGTGCCGAAGTAATTACATTTAAAAGCAGATGGATATATTTACATTCGTATTTAATGGAAGTTATGGAGAGTAAGAATTCAGCTTTCCTTTCTGCTATGAAATAAAAAAAAACTTTTTATTCTGACTCTTTAATTTGGTCCATAACCTCTCGAAAATGTGAAATTTTCCAGCTCAAATTGCATTGGATGTGTATAAATTATTTTACATTGTACCTAACTATTTATTAAATGGAAACAAAAAGGCTGCTTATACGGATTTCCATGTTGGTAAGATTTCATTAGAGCGGTGACAATTCAATTAACCCCACATTAAAAAATGCAGACAAGAGGAAGAATATTGTGTGCGTGACTCGGCAGTATTTACCGTGTTTGTACATGGTTTTGCCTCCTGAACTGTAGTATTAGTTTATATAAGATACGCACCTTATTGAGTTCCCGTCAACAGTTCAAAATTTTCTTCCAAGTATTTACCGGGCGTAGACTATCGCTCGTAAAACGAAATTCAAATAGTAATTATTTATTTTAGTAAATTAGTATTTACAGTATTTTGAGGCCTAACAAGAAAGGTACGGTGATGATTTCCCTCAGGCCCGCAGTTTCCACGGGGGACCGGATTTTCCCGAAAACTCTCGTCCACACATTCGTCTAAACACCGCCCCACACAATGTTTCTATAATTAATTTAGATTTTCAACCGGTTTTAAATCTTATAATTAAAGAATAACTTCATCGGGACGAAGGCCTATTGTTTACAGAGTACTGCAAACTAGTTACTGATTTCCATGAAGAATCAAAACTAAATTTCTGCAAGTATCGTGTTGTATACAGGGTGATTGAGAACCATGGGCACCCATACCCCATACCTATGGGCAGAGGAGCCACCCCGCCCCCTACCTCCCAGGGAAAGGAAAATATATATAATTATAGTCAGGTATTTATCTTTAAAGAGATTAGTACTAAAATATGTTTTAAATGTTATGTGCCGTTTGATTTTACATATACTTATTTTATTATTATTTTTTACAAGAGTTCAAGCATGAGCTGCTGGGTCACTACTTGGTGCGGCC
Source organism: Philaenus spumarius (assembly GCA_018207615.1). Lineage (NCBI taxonomy): Eukaryota > Metazoa > Arthropoda > Insecta > Hemiptera > Aphrophoridae > Philaenus > Philaenus spumarius. Next base: position 107,656 of record JAGFPH010004011.1, on the reverse strand, counting down.
TCTAGGAGTGTTATAGGCCTTTGTGTATTCACTGACGGTGTAAAGGTACATACTCAATGCTGTGTGGGTTAATATTTCCCCTGAACTGCCAAATTGGCTTCCCAATATTTTCTTGGGGAGGGTCAAAAATATCCCTGGACTCCTTTTGCCGAATGAGAGGGGGGGGGTACTCCTTAACACGTTCACTGCTACGCAAATTTCGTATTTGCTATGCTAGGAGCTGACCTTTTATTTTGTATATGTATAGTCTAAATGAGTAGAAATTACTTTATTTTTTATTTTTGAACCTTTCTACGTAATAGCAAGGCTTAAAATTGGCGTGTGAAGCACGCAATGCATTGTGTATTAAAAATACTCCCAATACGGGGGTTGGCGTGCGAAGCACGCAATGCATTGTGTATTGAAAATACTACCAATACGGGGGTTGGCGTGCGAAGCACGCAATGCATTGTGTATTGAAAATACTCCCAATACGGGGGTTGGCGTGCGAAGCACGCAATGCATTGTGTATTGAAAATACTACCAATACGGGGGTTGGCGTGCGAAGCACGCAATGCATTGTGTATTGAAAATACTACCATTACGGGGGTTGGCGTGCGAAGCACGCAATGCATTGTGTATTGAACGTACTACCAATACGGGGGTTCCAACATGCAATGCACCGTGCGTCGGCCGCTTCTCATAGAGTTCAGTGTCAAGCTCACATGTACGTCTTTAGCAGTGAACGTGTTAAGCCCCTTACCCCGGTGTAGCCCCCCCCCTCCTTAGAAAATATTATATGGGCGCCCATGTTTAGAACTATACGGCTAACACTATAGCTAAAAATAAGAAAACAAGTTCATATAAACATAGGCCCGAATATGGGCGGATCCAGCCGGTTGTTAAGGAGGGGGCTGTCTGGGGGGGGGGGAGAGGGGTATAGGATTTTTTTTGGAATACAGTGCTTGAAAACGTTTTTTTAGACTATTTCACGATAACCCATTTTGAATAGGAATTAAGGATTATATGCTTTACCGAAAAATACAGTTTTATTATAACAAATTGTAGGGAATAAACCATAGAATTGAACTGTATAATTGAAAATTTTAAATACATTTATTCTAAAAACTTATTTCACTAAATTACAACAACTAAGCAAAATTCTCACAAACGTATAGTATATAGTTCCAGCCAGACAGGAAATGGTAACGGCTAAAACGCCTAGGGCGTTGAAAATTTACAAATACATCGATTGCAAAATGTTCTTTCTCATTTTTTTAAAGCTGTCCAATGGCAAGGGTTTACAGACAAATTCATATCTAAGAAACTATAAGAGTGATGAATGATTAGAAGATCGTGGTAGAAAGTTAAAATCTTGACAAATCTAGTGGTGTCCTTATCTTATTCTCAAAACAAGTTTGTCTAACGATTATGTGCCTTTAAAAAGTGACGAGTTGGAGTCATTTCCTTATGCTTTCTAGCGCGGCATCAATATTGATTAATAAGGCAACTATAGTTTTACAACGATGATTAGTTATGTAAATATACTTTTTAGATGAAATTTTTAAATACAATAATTGAAGTTTAAATCCTTTTCTTTCCAATGGTTTTTGTTTTATTGACATTTGATTATATTTAGTGGGTGAAATATTCGATACAAGTTGTGTTGTCTCAGACTACTCAATTGAGCAGTCTGTCACTGAAACGATTAAACAAAAATATAATAACCCAAAGGGGGGCTGCAGCCCCCACAGCCCCCCCCCCCTGGATCTGCCAATGGGCCCGAAAACGTTTCGTTTTCCAGATATCTGGCATTTTGTTTTTTGTACAAAATAATTCATATCTTAAGAAATGTTTGACTGATTGAGTTCAAACTTGGCATTAAAAGGTTACCCTGACAGCGAGATATCTCAAGGAAAATAAGCGATTATATCCAATCGTGCGTTTCAAAATGGCGGCTGTTTGAAAATTTCAAACCTAAATTACTGAAAAGCGCACATTGTGTGTAAGCAGAAACATTATTACAAATTAAAAATAATATATTTCTATATTCCGCCATTTTAATCCAACATATCATCCGACATTAGAAGTAGTTTCTTAACATAACATTACACTTTAGTCGAGTAATTTGTGATGGGAGTTAAATTATTCCTTACAGAGAATTACCTAACACAAATCAAACCCACATCAAAAATAAAATATAGAAGTCATAACTTTATCTTATAAAGAAAAATAGCAATATACTCTAGGCCCAAGCCAGCTGCGCGCGTGGCCTTCAGATCAGGCGGGTGGACTGGGATCGAGACGGGGGTACCTTTCTTAAAACAACCGCCTCGCCGTAGAGCAGTGACTCACTCAAGCCATTTCCCTTCGCTTGCCCGATACGACAATTGGTAGAATGTCAGCAGGACGACTAATACACAGGTTGCCGCACGTGCAGCTATCTTGGGCCCACTGTACTCAAATTCTATCTATAACTGTTATTTATCTTTCTCAAATACAATACAAAATGTGTATTTTTTTAAAATTATCTGTTTACTGTATGAACAACGCGATATGTAAACCAAGATGTAGAATTGGTTGCAGAACTTTTCACTGTCAACTTTTCTTTACCTTATCGTTTTGGTTTATCTTTAACGGTTTAGCCAACGTAAGGAATAATGATAAAAAGATGGATGGATTATGAGTTTGGTGACTTAGAAGAAGGGGTGAGTTTATGGCTGAAATTAGGCTCCATTTTCGTAAAAGAGAATGATTATCGAAGGGATAAACACACGATGATTTTTAACACACATTTCAAGTTTTACCATTTTAAATTTCCCAGAATTTTAACTGCTTAAATCATAAGTAAAGGTTTAATCTAAATAAGTAGTTTCCGAGAGATAAAATAATATATTACTATTCACGTAAGGGTATAGTTGTCCAAATAAATCAAAATCCCTAATCGATTTCTTCCTTACCTGTTGTTGGTTTTCTCTTTGTATTGTGAGTCGGGCTTCGACACACTGTCTTGTCTCCAGGAAAGCTTGACGCTTTGCCAGCTCGCTGGGGTAATGTGTCATGATTCCCGCAATGTTTGTGCAAGCGAGAAGGATGCTTTGTGCCAACATCTGGAAACCAACAGTCAATTTACTAGTGCACGCATAATTCACAAACGTCAAGAATGTTAATCATGAAAACTGAATACGTTTTGAATTGGAAACGTCTATAGGCGCTAAGGTATGGATTTTACCGCCACTCTCTACTATTTATATATATAGTACACATGTGTATAGCAGAGTATATAGTTTACTTGGTAATACCTCTGAAATGGTCATTGTGCTTCCCCATTTTGTAATCTGTGTTAAAATAGTTTACTTGGTAGCGTTAAAATAATCAATTTTCTGATTAATTTCAGATTAAACCAATATGACCAACGATTTATATTCATTACAATTTTCACTTCTGTCGGCCGTACTGCACTTCTTTTTAACTTCCCGCTAAGAAAATTGAAAATTTTCTAAAATCGGGAAGTTATTGGTTTCACCCCGTTTTTCGAAAATCGAGTATTCATCAGATTTCGACGTTTTGAGGTCCTAGGAATCTTCCCTGACCACTCCCGAGAGGATGTCACCCTGTCTGTATGTATGTGTGTGTGTGTATGTAAGTATGTGACCCGCTTATAACTTTTGAACGGCTTAACCGATTGGATCCTACCAAACGGCGTTCTAAAGAGTTCCATCAAACTTAGATTTCCTGAAAATTTCAACTAATTCGGACCGGTAGGTTCTGAGAAATTTCGAAAAAACTAAGAAATAAATTTTTTTTAAATCAGGTTTTTTTTTAATAACTTTTAAACGGCTTTACCGATCAATTCCAAAATCTAATCGGCTTTTAACCTTGAAAAGCGACGTCGATCGCTACCAGTCCGGTCAAAATCGGTTAATTCGTTCGTGAGATATAGTGAACGAAAGAAAATAAAAAAAAGTGTTTTTTCTCAATTTCTCCAAAATTTTTCATCGAAAAAATTATTGTTGTCGATTCTTTCAATGGACTCGAAAAACTGCATCGATTGCCGCAAATCGCATAAAAATCGGTTGATTCATTCGCGAGATATCGTGAACGAAAGAAAATAAAAAAAAGTGTTTTTCCTCAATTTCTCCGAAACTTTTAATCTGAAAAATTTTTGTTGTTGATTCTTTCAATGGACTTAAAAAACTGCATCGATTGCAGCAAATCGCATAAAAATCGGTTGATTCATTCGAAAGTTATGGCAGTTAAAAATTTCAAAAAATAGTGTTTATCAAACTTTCATCATACTTTTGAGCTCGAAGAGCTCAAAAGCACCGGACAGCTACTTTTTGAGCTCTGAGAGCACAAAACAATAAAACACTTACATAATTAAACTTAGCGGGAAGTTACAGTGATGGCCTTTAGGGTCAACCGTTTTCCAAATTTTTTTGTGTAATAGTTGACGCACATTTTAATGCTTTTAAAATAATTTATTCGGATAGTTTCTAATACTTTTGAATTCAGTATTATTTTCTAATACTGAAAAAACAGATTCTTATTTTTTTTTCGGACATAAGCAATCATTTGTGAATAAACATATTATTCACGACATTTTGAGTGTCTAAATTAACACCCATTATTAAGTGAAAACCCTTACGTTAAAACATGAAAACTGAATAGTAAACATTACTAAAGTTATGTACGTGTTATAAATTAACTAATAAGACCCCTTGAAACAGGGAGATTTATAAGAAATACATCATGTAAAG
>JAGFPH010004011.1:81050-93563 GCA_018207615.1 Philaenus spumarius | reverse complement strand
CATCCGCTCAAATACGGTGTTTTTAAAAATGTTTACTTCTGTAACTTTCAAAGGCTTAGTCGTATAAAAAAACACAAAGCACAAAAAAGCCTTAAAATAACTTCTAAAATCCAAAATCACCATAAAATATAGGGCGTTCCATTAGAAATTGGAAAGTTGGCCGCCATTTTATAATTTAAAAACATTAAAAACTTTACTTTAAAATGAGAACTTGTGGCCGTTTATTATTTAAAAAAATTTAAATAACCGTTTTGTTGATTTAAAAAGTTTTTTGCTTTTCTAAAAAATGGTTTATTAGTGTTAAGGGTCTGCTGTAATGGCGGCCATCTTGGATTTTTATCCCATAAGAGCGATGTTCAAACCATTTATTTCGTTTACTTTTTATCATACAATTGTTTGCAAGGTCACATTTTAAGCACAGTAACAATACGCATCCGTCTTGCAATTTACATTTTTTTAAATGCTTTTGATTTGTTATATAATTGACATTTTGTAAGTACGAAATTTTAATTTTTTTCCTAACACAGTAAAAAATTTAGATAGTGAAAAATAATTTGCAAGCCGGATCCGAAAATTGTATAAAGAATATTCAGTTTTTTTTTTCAACACTCAATTACAAAAGATAGACTTATACAATGGTTTGAAATGAGGCAATGTCAAAGCGTTCAGCTGCAAGAAATTGCACTGTTTAGATAGGGATACAGTGAGAAGCGGATGGGTTTCCGGTTGCTTTCTCGTGTACTGGAGCAGACCCTTAAGAGCGTTTTCAGGCTCAAAACATATCTACTCCAGAATATCGTCCGCTCAAATAGGGTGTTTTTAAAATGTTATACCTCTGTAACTTTCAAAAGCTTAGTCGCATAAAAAAACACAAAGCACAACAAAGCCTTAAAATAACTTTTAAAATACAAAATCATCATAAAATATAGGGTGTTCCATTAGAAATTCGAAAGTTGTTCGCCATATTAGAAAAATGGCGTCTAAGATAAAAATTTCAAAGTAACTAAATTAAACAAAAAGTACAGTTGAGTTATTATTTAACTTTATTTAATAGCTCTTATAGATTTCAAGGGCAACTGCTGTGACTCTTATATCAATCACCCTGTATTTATTGTTAACAACAATTTTAACGAGAAATATTTGGGTATATTTAGTGGTACAGTCAACCAAAATATGGGCGTTTACAATAAATGTTAAATTATAATTCGACCAATCAGCTGGACCGCTGACGTGAGTTGAGCAAATTTCCAAAATTAAGTTTATATGCCTATGTTTTAGGGTTTCAACCAAAAATTTGGGAAATAGGTCTACTCACGAAGGCGTTGAACAGCTGTCTGTGTGTACGCAATATATTATTAGCATTTGTTTCCTCCTAGTGGCCTCGCGAGTTTGCACCGCTTGGCTTCGAACTGGCTACTTTTATGGTATTTTACGTTTTGGTCGATTTTGGTTGAACCAAGCGAGCTATAAGGTCGCGTAAAAAAACAAAATGTGTAGAATAACATCCTACATTTATATTTTTAGAAAAAACTCTAAAAAAATGTTATGCTCTTAGTAAAAATGTAAAAAAATTTTACTTCCGGTTAAAAAACGTACTTCCGGTTGTTGGATTTTTTTGGCTAACTACTCGTCCGAGTGACATAGACAACCAACATGTGTACCAAATTTGGACCAAATCGGACTTAAATGCGGCCGCTAGAGTGCGAAAACACATATACAGGGTGGACCAGCTAAAGTGTGACAATAGCTAACTTTTAAAGTACGAATCGGACAAAAATGTTTAAATAGAACATACGCCCTTAATTTTTGATACCTTTTGGTCTCTGTATAACAAATTTTCAAAATCCGCCATTTTGAACCCAATATGGCGGCCAACTTATTTTTTTTAAATAGAAACCCCCCATTTTTATGATGTTTTTGGATTTTATGGGCAATTTTAAGACTTTTTTGTTCTTTATATTTTTTTTATAAACCTAACGGTTCTCATGTAAAATGAAGTCGAAGTTTAATTTTCTTACAGCTAATCACTCATAAAGGTTACAATAACCAACTTCTAAACCATGCTTCAGACAAGAAACCTTTTTTGGGGCGCTTGCCTTAATTGTTGACACCTTTTGGACCATGCATAAAACAATTCAAAATAGTTAGGTCTACAATTAAAAAAAAATTTAAACATACTCTTTTTATGTTACAAAACTTTATCAAAGTTGTTTTATCATGGTGTACATGCAAGCAAAATTACATAAGTTTACTCTAAAAATGTAAAAAATAGTTTACAGGAAGTGCTGGAAATGATGTCCTTCCATTGTGATGCAACTTATCATTCTTTCATGGAAATGTTGTCGAACTCTTTGCAGCATCAGTAGTGTTACTAGCAAACAGGCCTGTCTGATTCTTTCTTTCATGTTGTCTCTTGTTGTGGGCGCGGTTTACATGACTCGTTCCTTAAGAAATCCCCAGAGGAAGAAATCCATCACAGTAAGATCTGGCGAGCGAGCTGGCCAGCTTACAGGTCCTCCTCGTCCTATCCATTTTTCTGGATAGAATTGGTCCATCATAAGCCTACTGCAAACAGCGAAGTGCGCCGGGGCTCCGTCATGTTGCATCCACATGGTGTTCCTGACATGTAGTGGTAAGTTCTCCAGAAGTTGAGGTAAGATGTTGAACAAGAAGTCAGAGTACATCGAGCCGTTCAGATGTCCTTCAAAAAAAGTGCGGACCAATTACACAATCACCAATAATGCCACACCATACATTCAGAGACCAAGAATGTTGATGGGGAACACCTCTCATCCAGTGACGATTAACTTCGGCCCAATAATGCATGTTATGACAGTTAACTTGCCCTGTGTTGGTAAAGGTAGATTCGTCGGAGAACAATACACTGTTGAAAAACAAAGGCTCTTGTAGATGTTTTTGACGTGCCCAGTTGCAAAAAGCTTTCCGATTGTTGAAGTCATTGCCGTGCAAGTCTTGGAGCAGTGAAATGTGGTAGTCGTGAAATTGAGCTGATTTTAAAATTCTTAAAACAGAAGTTTTACTAATGCCACTTTCAGCAGAAATCTTCCGACTGCTAGATTGAGGTTGTACATTAACATATGCTAGTACATTAATGGAGTTATCTTCATTCGTTACAGTTTTAGCCCTTTTTTTATCAGTATGGATAGACCCACTATTAACAGTACTGTGGTATAAACTAGATTAAAAGGCAACAATGAAGAATCCGGAAACAGCTGTTGCATTGTTGTAAAAAGATAACCAGCATGACTGCTTTATTTCAAAGGCGTTTAAATACAAACCACTTAAACAATACTAATTTTAGTATGTGTCCTAAATTGCTCAATTCCGTTTGAAAGCTTTAATTAAATTTTATGGGAGAGTGATGGTTTGATATTTTATTGTACTAATTTGATTTAAAAAAAGTTTGTTGTTTGAAGCATGGTTTAGAAGTTGGTTATTGTAACCTTTATGAGTTTTTAGCAGTAAGAAAATGAAACTTCGACTTCATTTTACAGGAGAACCGTTAGGTTTATCAAAAAAATGTAAAGAACAAAACAGTCTTGAAATAACCCATAAAATCCAAAAACGGTTTCCATTTAAAAAAATAAACTTGGCCGCCATTTTGGGTTCAAAATGGCGGATTTTGAAAATTTTGTATACACAGTCCAAAAGGTATCAAAAATTAAGGGCAGATGTTTTATTTAAACATTTTTGTCCGATTCGTATTTTAAAAGTTAACTACTGTTACACTTTAGCTGGTCCACCCTGTATATATGAATTTTAATTACACCCCAAAATGTGTTCTGGGGACCATGATCGGTGCTCATTTGCTACCTTGGGTCTCACCATAAGGGCCACTGCAATAGCTCAGTTTTCCTATGGAAATTCGCTAATAATACTACTGTTCAATCCCATTTTGAAATAACCTGAAGAAGCATTGCAAGTTTAAAAAAAAATCCCAATAAAAACACAACAACATTTCCTCTTGCTAGTTTAAATTCATGATGAATAGATATGTTCGGAAATCTAACTCAAACAAAGTACAAATTTCGTAAGAAAAAATTTTTTTGTAACAGAATGTTTACGCAGCTTATATTCATAACTGCCTTTGTTGTATCGCATTAATTAAATTTAACTCCGCGTTCTTTACTAAAAACTCTTCAAGGCAAAACTTTAAAAACAAATTACTTCAGACAAAGTTGGCCCGTTCCGCTCACCTCTTTCCAGTAAGAAGGGTACGCGTTAGAGATGTAGGCTGTGCAGAGTAGGTGCGCCAGAGCGAGGATGGTCCCAGCGGCCACAGCGTCCTGGAGTCTGATCGGTAGGAGGGCGTACGTGACGTAGATGAAGAACATGGTCGCCCACACCGGACTTAGAGTAACACTTAAACTTAGTTCTAGAGTGAGGAACGTTGCCATGATGACGTAGGAGACGCCGAGCAGGTACAGCTCGTTAAGTGCCGGCCTTGTGAGGACAGCTACGAGACCTAAAGACAAAAAGTATATTTTAGTACAACAACTTAATGCTGCAGAACTGAGTGGCGCAGTGGGTGAAGGCGCTCGTTCAGTCTGCACTCAGAAACTACTAGTGCATTTTTTTGTTATCACGTTCACTGCTAAGGACGCACGTGTGAGTTTGACACTGAACACTATGAGAAGCGGCCGATGCACAGTGCATTGCGTGCGTCGCACGCCAACCCCCTTATTAGGAGTATTTTCAATACACAATACATTGCGTGCTTCGCACGCCAACCCCCGTATTGGGAGTATTTTCAATACACAGTGCATTGCGTGCTTCGTCATTTCATGGTCTTTACTGTAGGTTGCATATTGTACAATTTCAAACCTGAATATTGAGGACTTATAAATAAAGATAGATGATGTTTAGAAGTATACAATTATTAACATTTCTAGAATTACAGCTGCGTTCAAATTTAGATTTTTCTGGTAAATTTTCTTTAATATTATGAACCCAGGTCAAAATTTCATATAAGTACATACCTGCATTGTATTTTGATAATGATCTATGATACCATTGTATTTGGATAACCTATAGAACTCCGATCCAGTGCAATATTTTGTTCCACTGGAAATTCGGCTTTTTTGGCGCTATCTATTGGGGAAACGAAGGAAGCTGGTTGGAAACACCAATGCTTACAATGCTTTCTCCCTAGCGCTACCTCGCGGCGCGATCATGTACTATTTTTGCGAACACCTTTTTTCCGGCACACAACCCCCGTATGGATGCAAGATCTATTTATTATTCATGATCTATGATACCAGCAAGGTTATGAATCTTTAGCATTTGAAAGAAATTTTTACAAGAGCCTAATGGACTGGAATTTGTCATTATTATAATTATTCTCTTCAGCAATACAAATAATTCGACCACGCATCTGAACTGCTGATGTGAGTTAAGCAAATTTCAAAAATTAAGTTTATAGGCCTACGTTTTAGAGTATTTTAAATACACAATGCATTGCGTGCTTTGCACGCCATTCCTCATTTCGGGAGTGTCTTCAATACACAAAGCATTGCGTGTTTCGCACACCAAACCCCCATATTGGGAGTATCTTCAATACACAATGCATTGCGTAGAACCCCACGTTGGAATCCACCACATGGCTTTGAACCGGGTACTTATATAGTATTTTACGTTTTGATCGATTTTGGGGAAACCAAGCAAGGTATAAGGTCGTGTAAAAAATGAAATGTGCATAATAACATCCTACATTTATATCTGTAGAAAAACCTCAAAAACAAATTCATTCTCGTAGGAAAAATCTGAAAAAAATGTTACTTCCGATCAAAAAACGTGCTTCCGATTGTTGGATTTTTTTAGCTAACGAACTCGTCCGAGTGACGTAGACAACCAACATGTGTACCAAATTTGAACCAAATCGGACTTAAAATGCGGCCGCTAGAGTGCGAACACATATATATTTTTGTACGGCTGTCAAAAGCTATCAGAAACTTAAATATTATATATATATGATTTTTAATGAAACCCCAAAATGTGTTCTTGGGACCATGATTGTTGCTCATTTGCTACTCCCGACCTTCGGTCTTACCATAAGGGCCACTGCAATAGCTCATTTTTCCTATGGAAATTCGCTAATAATGAATCTACAACCTCCGCTCAATGCCCTAAAGAATGTATCCACATCTTAAAATGAATTCTACAAGAAATACTATTTAAAGGCCTGTCCAGACGCTACGTTTTGCACAACCTTTTGTCTGCACAGTTCAACACGTTGCAGATAAAACGTTGCGTGTAGATATGAAAAGTGCGCAGTTTTGAAGCCGGCGCGAAGACGGTACAGTTGCAGCGATAACTGAGCTAGAGAGCATAGATTTCCTTGAACTGTACGGACAAGTCGGCGCATGTAGACGGTAGCTCCGTTTTTAGATTCATTTTGTTACTCAGTTTCTTTGTATGCGTTTGTTACTTTGAGCGACAATGGCTGACCTTCGGCAATGTTCCCGGGAGTTTCTAACATAATTTATTGCATTATGCAAAAGTTTCCCATGCATTTGGCGTGTCAAATCCAAGGAGTATAGTGACAAGGATAAAAAGGGGCAGGCTTATGAGAGTTTAGTGGAAAAATTCAAAGAAATTGATGCAACCGCAAACAGAGAAACAGTTGTATAAAAAATAATTCTTTTAGAAGTGTTTACCGAAAAGAATTGGCAAAAGTTAATACATGGAATCGATCTGGGGCTGGAGAAGACGAAATCTACAACCCATCTCTGTGGTATTTTGATTTGTTACATTTCCTAAATGATTTCGGGAATGACTTCACCTAACGATTGTTTCGATATAACTGTTGTGAATTCTAGGTTTTTGTAACTTCTGCCAGTTGCCAAAAATCATAAAGTTGCTGTTAGCCTTTCATGTGGTGATATCGCTGTTCTCATACAAGTATTTTCTTTTACGATACGCAGTGATACTAATTCCAATAAATAAGTATACGTGTCTATGTCTATTCTCAAGAAGTTTCGCCAATCATTAGGTTCATCACGTAATTCACCCCAGTAATCTAATATGGGAAAAGTGCTGCCTTTTTAGAAGCCACTTCCGCGACCACTTTGAACGCCGGGTACTTCTGAGACGTTCCAATCTTTTATTTTTCTTAACAAGACTGCATGCCAAAGTTGACCAGAATAGTACCTCCTCCATGACGATGATGCTAAAACTGTGCGAAATATACAGATATGTCTGCACCATGTAGACGCTCTAAAAACTGCAACGTTTTCACTGCGTCTTAAGACTGCGCAAACAAAAGGTTGTGCAAAACGTAGCGTCTGGACCGGCTTTACAAGCTTCACTCGTAGACTATCCCTTGTCCGCAAAAGTGCATAAGAAATTTACCTTAACTCCAGCTAGACAAAGTCTAGATGGGCCTTCCAATTAAGCTTGACAACATAAAATTTCAAATGATTGATTGTGATACGTACTGGCAGAAAATTTTATAATTTTTGTTTATCAATGTTTAGTTAAGGTCATTATTATTAAACCATGATTCCATTTCATCCGCAATATTTTTGTGAGATACTGTTAATTCATTGATTGTTTTACTTTTTGTAATTGCACAGAAAATAGAACAACAGTAAAGACAAACAGGAAGAATCTGGGCTGAAGTGATAACTTGCGTTGGATTTGACTTCGTAATAAACCGACAGGGAAAAGAGGTTACGATTTAGTGGGTAAACTAGAAAACCGATAGAACTAGACACACCTGGAGGTTTTTCTCCTAATGTTGCTTAATGCATTCCCTCCTCTATAAAATGGCATCCTAACTATAATTCATTCTTTAAGGGAAAGGTTCTGCATTTGACCAAAATCTAGGATGACTTTTTATCAAAAAACCTACTTGTACCACGCACCAATCGTTTTTAATTCCGTACCAATAGATATAAAACAAATTCATGGAACCAAACAATTTTTAAGAAAAATTTAAAATCGGTTGTTACAGAGTGATAATATTGAGGACATTTTCGACTGCTTAACATAATTTATTGAATTGAAGGAAGAAGGCAATGCTACTTATATATTGGGGAGGAGGATTACTCTGGGTAGAACCGAATTTAAAACAGTTTAAAATCACTTTTTAAGTTACGAGGATAGGTTAGGACAGAAACCTCTTGCTCTGATTTTTGTTGCAAATTTTTTAAGATATACCCAAAAACTGGCTTTGCCAACGGGGTTGCCTAGTTTCCAGTTTTTACTTTCCTTACCCTATACTAGGTAAGGTAAGTATTGCGATCGACCCAAAAATTCAATGTCGAGTTTTCATAATATATTTACGTTTCAAGGCCCCCTGAGTCCAAAAAATGCATTTTTGGCAATTGGTCTGTCTGTGTGTCTGTGTGTCTGTGTGTGTTTGTGTGTGTGTGTGTCCGGAGTGCACAGGGCAAACGGCTGGACGGATCGAACTGAAATTTACAGGATATCTTCAAACATGTAAACAATTAAACCCATGTAAATTTGAAGCAAATCGGAGGTGGTGTCTTACCGTGGGAGCAGTTTTTAGCACATTTTTGGTATTTACTCCAAATTCCCTCTAACGATTTTGATTAAACTTTGCTAACATACTCTACTCCAACCCCCTTAACACCCTATGTACGCGAAAGACCGTTAAAAATTCGTTGAAAAAAGTTATTACAAAAACCAAGTTATTTTGTTTTTTATCTCTGAAATGGCTGGTCCTATCGACTTGAAAATGGCCTCATTCGATTCAGCGTCCAAAATAATGTCAAAAACGATACCCCACTCAACTTTTTCCATTTTTTCAAAAATTGCCCCCAAAAAGGGCGTTTTTGGGGGTAAAAATGTCTTTTTTTAAACTAGCCGTATTTGGTATCAAATTTGACATTTTGTGAGGTTAGAAATCGATTGAGACCAAAATCAGGTCCGTGGGATTAACCGTTTTGAAGTTAGTACCGCATTTGATGTTCTAACCTAGAAAAAGCTGTTGGTTTTGAAGAATTATAAAATGATATAAATATTTAAGTCAAGTTGCTATGGTAATGAATATAAAAATAAAATAAACGGTACCAGAAAATGGCACATACTTTCTCACAAACATTTAAATTATTAACTCGAAAATGGTATCATCAATCTCTCGCTCGAGAAATTTGATAATTGATACAGCATCTATTTTGGTAAGGAAAGTTGTGTGATGTGCACACCAGATGTTTTTGTGTTCGGTTGGCATTTTATATAAATTAGTGTATATGTTATCTATTTAATTAAACTGTATTAAACAATTAAAACACTTATGTATAGTAGGATATAAGTAGATATTATGTTATGTACATAATTTTATATAAGTGTTTATATGTATATATTTGTGTATCCGATTGTATCCTTAAAGGGGAAATAAAGATTAATTCATTCATTGTTTATGGATAGATGAAGAGTATAGGCATCTACATAAATCTACGCTAAACAAAATATTGAATTACCTGCATATACAGCGACGCACGTAAGCAGCGTGAGGGCAGTCAATAGTGCTTGAGGACTTAACCTGTCGTTCTTAAATATTACGGAAAACACAAGATGTCCTATTCCTAGGACGGAACATAGAGCTAATAGTAAACCTAATAGATGGGTCATGTGGCTTTGGTTAGTGTGAAGGAAGTACCTCTGATACAGCATCTCCACCTGTGGAAGAACAAACGGATTGTATTTGTTTTGTCAACAACTTATAAATACGTTTCACTTAGGTCAAAGTACCGTACATTTGAATAGTAAGTTGTTACGAAGTAGAATAAGTTGCTGACACGTTGACAAACAGAGTTGCACAATTATGTAATATACAGAGTGACTATTATAAGTGTGCCACCATTGGTATATCAGAGGCAACAAGATTTACAGGAAACTTTAAACGGGGGACTTCACCTACTTTTTAGTGGCCATTAAAAATATGAATTTGAAATTTCGAAAATATGTCGCCATTTTCCAATACGGCGACCAACTATTTTGTATGACGTATTTGGGTTTTAAATGCAATTTTAAGACTTTTTTTATGCTTGGTGTTTTTTTTTATAAACTTAACCGTTTAGCCGCTAGGAGCGCTGAAAGTTTCAGAAACTCTTATTTCAACAATTTATTAAAAATTCTTATTTTCCATTTCCCAACAATAAAATTTAACTAAAAGTGCAATAATTTTTACAATGGAATATTAAAAAGCTGTTGAAATTTCACAAATACTTTATTTCAAACAAAAAACGTACTTAAATTACTTTTAGAAAATCGCTAACGCAACCACTGTGTATTGTGTAAGAAGATGTATTTATGTGCGCACGCATGTATTTATGAAGATGGAGGACACTTTAAAAACCTGCTTTAAGTCATAATTATTATTTAGGTCATCTTGACTGCCTTTTTGTGTCACAAAACATTTTGTTGCTATGATACAAAGAAGTTTCTTACAATACTATGCACCCTTTACGATGTAGGAGAAGAAATTTGTAAAAATAGTACAGTTGTCATGTAAGCCAGTTAGGAACTTTTAACAGAATTTAAGTGCGTTTTTTGTTTAAAATAAAGTATTTGTGAAATTTCAACAGCTTTTTAACATTACATTATAAACAATATTGCACTTTGAGTTAAATTTTATTTTGTGCAAATGGAAAATAACAATCTTTAATACATTGTTGAAATAAGAGTTTCTGAAACTTTCAGTGCTCCTAGCGGCTAAACGGTTAAGTTTATTTAAAAAAAAACCAAGAATAAAAAAGTCTTAAAATTGCACGTGAAACTCAAATTCGTCATACAAAATAGGGGTTTCCATAAGAAACTCGAAAGTTGGGCGGCATATTTTCGAAATTTCAAATTCATATTTTTAATGGCGACTAAAAAGTAGGTGAAGTCCACCATTTAAAGTTTCCTGTAAATCTTATCGCTTCTGATATACCAATGGTGGCACACTTAAAATAGTCACCCTGTAGAGTAGGTAGTTGTAGTTGTGTAAGTAGAACTTATGTAAAATTGCTGAATGGCGTTTATAAGTAAGCCTTCATACTGATACAAAGACAAAAAACGGGGAAAACTGAGAGGGGGGGACAGAGTTTTTATATAGGGAGAACACATCAAAAAGGAGGTCTTTTGGGAAAGGTTTTTTGGTGAGAAGAGAGGTCTTGAGAGGCTGGGGGCTTCGGGGTGTAGACGCCATCGTGGGCGTCAAGGGAAGACGGGAGAGGCTTTCCCCGTGAGGTGTGTCAGCCCAGGTGGACGTCAGGACAAGACAGCTGAGTTGTAGGCCTACAATTATAATTGTCTGTGCTAACAGGACAGAGTAAAGGAGAGGGCCCAGTTTGTGGATATTAAAAGGATAATAATTGTTTTATTTCAATTCTGGGTTAGAATCAGTTTGTTGGGAGAGTTGTTCTCGTAAAAAGAAATAATATTTTTGGAGTCGAAATTTAAGCTCAATTTTGCCTGTAAAGTAAATGAGTTAAACTAAAATCTTTATTTATAAAAGCGAAATACCACTCACTCACTCACTCACTGACTCACTCATCACGATTTCTCAAAAACTACCGAACGGATTGAAATGAAATTTGGTATGTAGCTTCCTCTAGGGCCATAGGTGCTCACTAAGAAAGGGTTTGAAAAAATTCGAAATTTTAGGGGGGTTTGGGGGGATCAAAGTTATTAAATCACGATTTCTTCAAAACTACCGAACGGATTGGAATGAAATTTGGTATGTAGCTTCCTCTAGGGCCGTAGGCGCTCGCTAAGAAAGGGTTTCAAAAATTCGAAATTCTAGGTGGGATTTGGGGGGATCAAAGTTTCTAAATCACGATTTCTCCAAAACTACCGAACGGATCGGAATAAAATTTGGTATGTAGTTTCCTCTAGGGCCATAGGTGCTCAATAAGAAAGGGTATGAAAGGGTTTATTGCACCCTTTCAACATACCAAATATGCTGCATTAAATTTTCTGTCTACTAAAATTCACGAAAACACTATCGCTCTACACTCGATTCCACGTTCACCGTGCAGTACAGAGCGCCCATAAACCATGTTAACCAAACGACAGTCTCAGCGATACTAGCCAATTGAAAAACATCAACTCCCACGCAACGCTCGGACAGTTGACGCAACCCGCATGACAATAAACTATCTCCCGTAAGACATGTATTGCACGGAGAACGTGGAATTGAGTGTACATATCAGTATTGAAATTGGCCGTTTTGACCGACTCTCGGTGAGGTTGACGTCGCGTTTGGACTCGACACACATAGGAAGAGAAAATATAATTTTACCATGTATAGTGTACTTGCTGACCCGTACGCCGTTGCCCGTGGTGGTTGGTATTTTCAGTCTTTTTAACGTAATTGTATTATTTTTAAGTGTTCAGTCAGTGAGTGGTATTTGGATTTTTATATATATAGATCTTAAATAATAAAAGCACTATTGTCATAATAATAAAAGATCTGAAATTATGATTTTAGTAACTTTGATCCCCCCCAAATCCCTCCTAAAATTTCGAAATTTTTCATAC
>JAGFPH010004011.1:58399-76050 GCA_018207615.1 Philaenus spumarius | reverse complement strand
TTCCTTACCTAAGGTAATATCTACAGTTCGTATCAAGGCAGATAAAGAGTTCTGAAGGCCGTACGGTACCACTTTAAAATTATAAACTTTGTTATCAAACAAAAATCCTGTGTATTTTCTTGATTCTGGTTTGAGCGGTATTTGCCAGAAACTCGAAGTTAAATCAATTTTACTTATGTATTTTTTCCGCCGTCCTTTCCTTAAGATATCATCTATAGGCGGTGCACTTTCAAAATCTGGAGTTATAATTTTGTTTAGTTTCCTGGCATCCATACACAATCGTATCGATCCGTCCGGCTTCACAACAGTCACCATTGGGTTTATATAAGGTGTCCTAGATCGCTCTATAATATTGTTTTCCAGCATCTGGTCCAGTTCCTCCCTAACTTTTTTTCTATAATTCATTGGGATGGGGTAATTTCTATTTACAAAAGTTTCAGTTTTTTCCAACTTTAATTCATGTTCATATAATTTCGATAAGCCAGGCCGTTCTGAAAATATCGACTTATATTTCTCAATTAACTCCTGTAAAATCCCCTCTTGCGTTGTATTCAGTATCGTAGCATGACATTGCGAATCGCCTAGCTTAATTTGTTTACATCCTATCAGCTGTGTTTGCGTAGTCGCTCGACCTCGGCCTTGGTACGGTCTCGTATTACTTTCCCTTTCCATTTTTGCTAGACACTCTGTCTCCGAGATTAGGCCTACCCTTTCTTTTATCTTCGTATGCTTTCTAACAAACGCACCCTCTTTACCGTTATTATTTCTTATAGAATCCGAATTGCTTTTAAAACGAGTCTTAGTTGACTTGTTCCTTCGGCCTAAATCGCTATGGTTTTTACGCATCTCATTATAATCAGTGTTTGAATGATTTGCATAACTTCTGAACATTTGTTTGATACTATTATTAATTGGATTATTTCGCGTGGTGTAACAGTGCTTTAGTGAAGTTTTTGTTTTGACTATGCTTTGACTACAACTTATTTTTCGATTACGGTTAACAACGTTATAACTACTCCCCCTTATATCAAATTTTATTTTATTTTTATTCATACGCGCTTCTTCATCCCTGGTTTCCTTTGTGAACCCTTTGGCGATGAACCCCTTTCTTTCCTTTTCCCTTAATCTCCATTGAAGTGAATTTCTCTCATTCTTCAACCCTTCTACACCTCCTAACGTTTTAACCCTACATCCTGTTGTTTTTCCGTCTTGCTGCGCCATTTTACTTCCCGCTTTTGTTTCTCCCGCTACTTGATTTAATCCGTTTAAGCTAATTAACCCCTTCGCGTTCTCTACACTTTTGGATACGTTAATTGCTTGTTTATTATTGATAAGGTTCCCTTTATTTTCATCATTTAATTTAATTGATTTTTTAATTTGCTTATTTATTTGATTTTCACCCCGTAACTTTAAACACTTCCCTTTAATTTGACTTATTGCCGTTTGTTTATTTATAAATGGTAACTCATATATTATTCCTTCGTATGACCACCTTATAAATCTTTTTTCCATATTTATTTTCGCCTGCATTTCATACAATGCATCACACCCTATAAGTATTCTGGATTTTAACCCTTTCACTATTAATAATTTTAAATCCATTTCTTTGTTTTGAACTTTATATTTTAACATAATTTGGCGGTGTACTTTTTGAACTTTACCTTTAAGCGCTCCAATTATTTCTACGTTTGCTACTGGAAGTTCCATTATTGGTATTCCTTCTGCTTTCAGCTGCTCGTAATAATCCTGTTGCATAACTGTTATTTCAGATCCAGTGTCTATTTCCATAATAGCCTGTAAATGACCAATTTCCACTAATATCGCCGGGATTTCCTCTATTGGTTTATCTTTAATAATTTCCTCCCCTTCATTTTCTAACAAATCCTCGCGAATATTATAGTGTATATTACTTAAGGGTTTCTGTACACATACTGCCGTTTCATTTTTAATTACCGTGTTTTCCGGTTTTTTATTTAACTCCCTTTTAATTATTTTTTCGCCCCTTCTATTTACCTTATTTATTTGATTTTTAGTTATATCATCAGCCCTAAAACTCCGAAGCCTATTTTTCAGAACCTCTTTTCCTAGTTTCCCTGTTTCGGCTTTGAATTAGGATTTCGATTTGATGGACCGGGTCTTGGGTTATTAGGGTGTATGGTATTTCTTGGGTTTTGCGAATAGGATTGCAGGTTAGGTCTCGGATAGGGTTGGGGGTTTTGCCTGTTATTATTATTATTATTCGGCGTTCCTGTAGGCCTATTTCCCCTACGCGCTTCCTCCATCATATCTATACTATTTAGAAATTGTATGGCTCCTCTAACCGTCTCGCTATGCTTTCCCATTGCCGCTAACCTAATCTGGTCATTAAAATGCTGGAATATAGTAAACACTAAATATCCCTCCGGAATCGGTGGATCTAAATCTCTAGCCTTGTTTACTAATTTACAAAAATAATCTGCTCGCGTAAGATTACTATTATCATTATACCTCCCATATTCTATTTTATTTCTTATTAATTTTTGCTTCTGTAACGACCAATAATTTTTTAAAAAACATTCTTTAAACCCTGTGTACCCTATATTTTCTGTTTGCATAACTTGCCACGATTCTAATGCACTACCCCTTAATTGTCGCACTGCAAACTTTAACTTTTCTTGATCGCTAAAAAATGGATTAGTTTCCTCGATCAAATTTTCTATCTCCCTTATAAATTGCTGAGGGCGTTCGTGTGGATTTCCCCAAAATTCTATTTTTTTACACTCCCCCTCATACCTCGGCATTACCAGGCTCCTAACCATACCTGGCTGTCCCCCTAATTCTAACACTTTTTGTTCTACCTTCGTTACCCTATTTGTAATTAATTTAAAATTTTCATCAGTTTTCTTTTTAATTACCCCGGTAGATTCTTCTAACAATTGTATACTGCCTACAATATCCTCAAGCCTTTCTTCTACCTGTTTGTGTTGACTTAAACACCTTTCTTTTTCTACATTTATTTCCTGCGATACTCCTTCCAATTTTCCTGAAATTAATGTATATAATTGTTTCTGCTCTTCTTCTCGCAGCCTCCTATCATTCGCTTTTTCTTCTTCTCGCAACCTCCTTTCGTTCGCTTTTTCTTCTTCTCGCAACCTCCTTTCGTTCGCTTTATCTTCTTCTATCTTAGCCTCTTTTAGCCGCCTTCTTTCTTCTTTTCTTTCCATCTCTTCCGCTTTCTCTTTTTCTCTTAATTGTTTTTCTTCTGCTTTCTCTTTTTTTAGCATCTCCATAAATTCTTTAAGTTCTTTGTTCGCCATTTTGCTCTTAGAAATTTCTCCTTATTTGTCGGAAGTAAAATATTCGTAGCCTAACTACTTTTATTTTATTTTTCTTAACTTTTTTGCAAACCCCCTTTTCCTATTTACGTTTTTACCGCGACAAATTATTTCTAAGGTGCTTGGCCTACTCCCCCTCTTAAACTGCGGAATACCAAACCCGGGAAATATTTAATGTTGATCAAATTCACTAGTATGTTTACACAATCTAACTTAATTCTTATTCTAACACATACATATAAGCACAAATAATTTATTCTGTCAGTTCTGGACTTTATTTAACCTTCCGTTAAATCAAGCCACACCGGTGGGCGCCAACTCTGCAACGACGCACGAGTTGCACGACGCTGGGGGAGGAAGTTTGTTTTCCTTTTGTCCCCACGTTGCGACGTCAACCCTGCAACGACAGACCTTTTTTATGACGTTCGGGAGCCACCTCTGCAATGTAGCCCCGACGCTATTGTCTGTCTGTAGGATTTCCCTACTTTGTTACAGAATAAAGAGATTATATCACCTACTGGAAGTTTAAGGCAAATTAATTTTAATAGCCTAGGTGATATAACTCTGGTTAAGATAACTATGCCTATAGTCACCTTAAATAAAAATATTTTATTAAATTCCTTCCAGTTATTCAAGTTACTATTAACTTTAAATTTGCTCAGCTCAGTAATTAATATTATATTTATTTGACAATCTCTGAGGAGTGAGAACAGTGGAACTTTACCTAGAATAATTAAATTATTTGTGCTTTGTGAAATTTCGTTGGAAATGCCAACTTTGCGTTTCCGCCCTTCAATATTGATCATACACTGAAAACAACTTATCATATATGATACTCAGATAATAGGAATTTCTTGAACAAGGTAAATTAATTATATTAATTGAAATCAAAAGAAAATTTATTCAATAAAAAACTCAAAATACTCTGTGGTTCTTTCCACTACAAAAACATAAATTTTAAACTAAATTTACTATTTACATAAATTTTAACTCTTTTAGGTAGAACCATTTATTATTCATTTATACTTAATTATTCCTTCCTTTTTAATATTTATTATTTAATTATTTAATTATGAAAATGATT
The DNA here is from genome assembly GCA_018207615.1 of Philaenus spumarius. NCBI lineage: Eukaryota > Metazoa > Arthropoda > Insecta > Hemiptera > Aphrophoridae > Philaenus > Philaenus spumarius. The sequence goes on along the minus strand of JAGFPH010004011.1, from coordinate 71,652 downwards.
TTATATATTTAATTTACAAGATTAATAATTTGATATTTTGAAAAACCTAATTTTTTATCTCAACCCAGTATCAATAATTATTTAAATTTAACTCAGGCAATATTTTTATAAGGGATATCGTAACTTTTCTGACAGACCTTTTATTACTGCGACCCTGGACTCTGAACACCTTTCCCAAGAATGTTGATTGAAATCCAGCTTCCCTGAAGTCCGGTTATCGTTGGTGCGGTTGAACGTTTCTCGTGGTCTCAGCTTTTGCCTGGTTTGACTTTCCCTGATGTCTTCTAACGTTTTCCCTGATTTGGTTTAACGCCTTCCCTGATTTGGTTTCCGCTTCTTATTCCAGTAGTCCTTCAAAGTCCATGTGTGGTTCCAGTTATTGTCATTACATCAGTCCTGTGATTCTTGTAGACTACGTCATTTATAGATTTTTTGACGCACCCGCTATATAATTAACTATAGCGTAATTCACTCAAACTGTTCAATCGTTTTTTCACTGTCTGTAATACTAACTGATTTTACACTGTCTTTGTTCATTTAACTCGTATTTACGTTTGATAAGATTTTAATGAAAACTGTTACTTGAAATATTATATCGCATAATATTATAATTAATTAAAATGTTCACTGTTTGATTGACACATATCTTACTGCTGTCTTTATAAAACACTGCTTCTAAGTACGTTACTATAACATCGCAGATCCGTCTAACAACGTCGATCTAATGAAAAAACTCAAAGGGTGAGAGAGCGATTCCAGATTCCAGATAGAGCGATAGATCGTTAGCTAGCTCGTTAGATGCGCGGCTCCCGCTGTACTCCACTTATATAGCCTCCTTTGCCGCCTTCCGAGTACCAACTGCCTTTCTTATTTTTCTATTCCTTGTTCGATATCTTGCCATGCAACTTGCATTGATTTCTTTAAGTTTTAGGTTGGTACTACCCCCACTAACTTCTTCATTAGGCCTTGCCATCAACTAATCTAGATCTCCCCTCCTAACATTTTCTCCTATTGTCTTACTTATTTTCCTCGTAGTTTTCCTTTAACTGCTTTTATGAACTTGCGGTTTTCGTAACCGTATTCCTGATACATTTTCCTTTCTTCTCAAACTTGAGTGATGGTCGTACTACGTTTGGTTCGCTTATGGCGCTGCCTCGCGTATTCCGCGGTTTTTCCTCACGAAAACTTTTCTGGTTTTGAAGGAAAATCCTTTTTCTTTTTTCTTCTATGTTGGTTATTATTTTATGATATATTAGCCAAAATTTCCATTCTGTCCAAAGATTTTTCTTCTGTTTTTGGGACTTGCAAAATTTGCCAAATTTAACATTTACTTTTGAATTTGAATTTTAACTTTAACATTGATACTTTCGATTGAGATTTACAATTTTATACCCTTACTACTTTCTTAACACTAAGTTATTATTTTTACCACCTTTTTCATTTTATTCTTAGCAAAATATAGGTATGAACTTTCTCACCTATTATTTTAATTAATGAACAATTTATAAACTTTTTATCTTATAAAACTTTTACTTCTTTACAACTTGTTTACTTTTTCATTTTCCCTTTTTCATTTTTCATGGTGCTTTTTCACCTTCAAACTTTAACAATTATCTCTAACTTTTAAAATACCAAAAATTCCTTAATTTGTTATTTAACAATTTTTATTCAATTTTTCTTACGCTTTTCAAAAATATCTTTTTCATTTAATTTTGATGAAATTTGAGAATTTCCTATAACTTTAACTCTTTATAACTTTAACATTTTTTATTTTACAAAATTGTGACTTCCATGAACAATGTTACCACCTCCCGTGTTTCACATTTACCCATAAAACTCATCAATTTTATACTTTTATTTAACACCTTATTCCTGTATAAAAACAACTAATTTTTCTAAGTCTTTCAGGCAACTTGAAACAAGTTCCTGGACAAAAGTCCATCTCTGTTGACACAGTACAGTTGGCCGGGACTTGTCGTATTCTAATCTAGTTAAGTATAGGGTGTACCTCAACTCCTGCTATGAAATCTTGATTTTTGCAGTTTTTCAACAAAACTCAATTTTTCACGCATTGCATAAGGTTTATCCGTTGCAACATACATATATATGTATTTTAATGACACCCCAAAACGTGTTCTGGGGGTCATGATCGGTGCTCATTTGCTTCTCCCGACCTTGGGTCTTACCATAAGGGCCACTGCAATAGTTCATTTTTCCTATGGAAATTCGCTAATACCTTGTAGGCTATTAATAGGAAAGCCGTAATTTCTAGCTTTAAGGTAAGTATAAAGAACAATATTAAATTCGACACCTATCTGGTCCATTTGCGAATCTAAACCATCAAACCGGAGACTCAGTCACACACATGAAATTTCATCAAAATGGGTCCGGGTGTTTAGCAGGAGTTCAGTAACAAACACATGTACAGAAGAATTGCATGTATAAAGATCCATACTTTTGGGTTGAAAATGGTGTTTGAGCCTAAGTACCATGAAACGAAAAACAAGACCGACACTTTAAGTATTACAGATGATGGGTGAAATCACCTGTTAAACGAATAGGTATGCCTATTTCTTCTTTAAATTTGTATAAACAAATATATTGATGATAAAAGGTTGTATTTATATACAGTTTATAACCTCAAAGCAAATATTATAACGTATATTTATTATAGTATTCATTAGTTTGATAACTCATATTTAAAAAAATCAACTTCACAAGAAATTAGACCGATTGAAGTTGTAAACATAACCCCAAACTATAATCTACACTGGGTTTATCTATGGGTGAAATCAGCTGTTGTATTATATGTTACTCACGTACGTACGTATGTTCGTACACTCGCTTTTATAGGAGTTGATATCACCTTTTCCTATGACGTTTTTTGGTTTCCTTCAATAGTATGTATTATTAGCGAATTTCCGTAGAAAAAATTAGCTATTGCAGTGACCCTTGTGGCAAGACCTAAGGTCGGGAGTTGTAAATGAGCACTGATCATGGTCCCCAGAACACCTCTTGGAGTGTCATTAAACATTTTGTATACTTTAAGATTCATTTTGTTTGGTACCAAGTCACGGTGGTTTAATTAACAATAACTTACCTTATATGGTTCCACCACGTGACTTCTTTCTTCTTTAGTCCTAAATTATAAATAACAATATAGGCCTGCTGCAAAGCTTTCATGAGACGTTAGTTTAGTCCACGGCATTTAGACCAAAATCGACCGAAATAAAGAAATGTTTAGAGCCAGCAGATATCGAGTTGCGGTTTTCTGCATTGTGTTCAGAAAGCTCCCATTAAAACAGTCTATATTTGGTGTGGTTGTGCCATTTTTCGAAAAATGCATTCTGGTGCAATAAATGCATTTTGCAATTGCATGATTACTTGCAATATTATAAGAACGACAAAAATCTCTCAAAAATCGTTACTCGGGGGTTTTCGGGGATGCCGAATCCAATTCTGGCATTAGAATTAATCGGGTGCCCCGAAGGCAATATTCGATTCCGTTGAAAAACGAATACTCGAACACCTGATCTATCTACGATTAAATTAACTGAGTGACAAAAATATTATCGAGACTCTGAACTATCACTAAACGATGACTTACAAGATAGCGGGACACAACTCAAACACCAAAAAAAAAGTCAAAAATCCAAAAAACTTGATTACTTTAGCACTGTATTTACGTTTAACGAAAAAGCAACGTGGTCTTAAACGGCTGATGTAATACTGATGCCAGTCTATACAGGAAATTTCTGTTCGCGCCGGTCCCGACGGTAACGATACTCTACTCTCTTGATAGCTTTGGCGCCTATTTGAAATCCAGTTACGAGACAGAAAAGATTTCCAAAGCAATTGTTTTTATAATATGTGTAATACAATTTAATATTAAATTAAAATTTTTATAATTTATACCCCCGGGTAATTCTAATGCCAGGATTGAATTCGGCATCCCCGAAAACCACCGAGTAACGATTTTTCAGCGATTTTCATGGACGCCGCAATTTCAGCCCCAATCATCCCCCGGGCACCACTGCAGAGCAACCCCCGAGAACCTCCGAGCACCACCGGGTAATTCTAAACATTTCTTTATTTCGGTCGATTTTGATTTAAATGCCCTGGACTAAACTAAAGTCTCATGTACAGTTTTGCAGTTGGCCTATATTGTTTATTTATAATTTAGGACTAAAGAAGAAAGAAGTCACGTGGTGGACCCACATAAGGTAAGTTATTTTTAATAAAACAACCGTGACTTGGAACCAAACAAAATTAATCTTAAAGTATATAAAATGTTTAACGACACTCCAAAAGGTGTCCTGAGGACCATGATCAGTGCTCATTTAATACTTCCGTCCTTAGGTCTTGCCATAAGGGTCACTCCAATCACTCATTTTTCTAATAATAAGTTATTCAAAGTGACTTGGAAACCAACAATTATGAAAATAAATAAAAATAAGTTACATACTATTGAAGAAAACTAAAAAATGTCATAGGAAAAGTGCTATCAACTCCTATAAAAGCGAGTGTACGGGCGTGCATACGTACGTCCTTGAGTAACATATAATATAACAGCTGATTTCACTTATAGATAAACCCAGTGTAGATTATAGTTTGGGGTTATGGTTACAACTTCAATCGGTTTAATTTCTTGTGAAGTTGATTTTTTTAAATATAAGTTATCGAACTAATGAATACTATAATATACGTTATAATATTTGCTTTGAGGTTATAAACTGTATATAAATACAACCTTTTATCAACAATATATTTGTTTATACAAATTTAAAGAAGAAATAGGCATACCTATTCGTTTAACAGCTGATTTCACCCATCATCTGTAATACTTAAAGATACCCAGTGTAGATTATAGTTTGATGTTATGTTTATGTAGGCCTAGATAAGTAGGTCTGAGCCTAATGTTGTTTGTAAATAGTTTGTTTTTTAAATGTGTATTTCTGACGTGTTTCTAATTAATCAGCCTGCGATTATTCACGGTGGCTTACTAGTATCTATATATATAAAAGCGAAATACAACTCACTCACTCACTCACTCACTCACTCATCACGATTTCTCAAAAACTACCGAACGGATTGAAATGAAATTTGGTATGTAGCTTCCTCTAGGCCCATAGGGGCTAACTAAGAAAGGGTTTCAAAAAATTCGAAATTTTAGGGGGGTTGTGGTGGAGGACAAAGTTACTAAATCACGATTTCTCTAAAACTACAGAACGTATTATAATGAAATTTGGTATGTAGCTTCCTCTAGGGCCATAATTGTTCAATAAAAAAGGGTTTTAAAAAATTGGAAATTTTAGGGGGGTTTGGGGGGTAAAAATTACTAAATCACGATTTCTCCAAAATTACCGAACAGATTGGAATGAAATTTGGTATGTAGCTTCCTCTAGGGCCATAGGTGCTCACTAAGAAAGGGTATGAAAAATTTCGAAATTTTAGGAGGGGTTTCCTCAGAGAGACGCAGATCATTTATTTAGAAAGATATGGAAGCAAATCCTTCTGCATCAAAATGAAAAAAATCAGGAACAAAAGAAACAAATGCTTTCTATGCAGTTGGGTTTAGAACTATACTTGTGGCGATTTCTACATTCAAATCATAACTTTCGCAAATATCTTAAAGCAATAAAACTAAAATAAGAAAACGTCGAGTTGTGTTTTTTTTAAAGCAATTACCTGTAAATTCTTAAACCTATGAGCAGTGCAGAGTTTGTTCTTTAGCCGCGTCCAGAATGACGTCTTTGAGCCAGGACGCGCTAAAACACTCTCGATTCTATTGCATCCTTTTACTTGAAGTAGAGACTCCTGAGGTTCTTCTACGTCCTCTTCTTCCTCCTCTTCGCGGATACTGTCACGCCGGCTCTAAAACATTGAATAATAATTGGGAGTTTATTGTAGACGTGTTTAGAAATAACATGTGTGGTGCAAATACATCAAATAATTTTAATGTGTTTTATAAAAACTTTTATCTAATAATTATAAAATATAATAAATTTCTTTTAGTTTTTATAAAAAAATAGTATGGATTTTATAACACTTAATAAAATAACTACATAATATGAAAAGCTTGAATGGCTATCACCTTTTCCAAGGCATGTGTTTTTTTAAAATTATGTTATATCAAGGATTTTACTCTACAAGATTTGGTTTTAAATTTTGATTATTGGAAAACATGACGAACATATGAAACCAATGATAAGTTCACCAGCTAATGTTTCATCATAATTAGATAAGTACCTAGTTTTTTTAGTAAAAATACAAACCTCTACTCATTCATGTAATAAATAAACGGTACCAGAAACTGGCACATACTTTATCACAAACATATTTAAATTACTAAACAGATTCATTGTGACTTCATAATTGTATTAAAGTAGGAGAGGTGATAAATTAAAGTAGGGGATTAACTAATAAATATTTATACAAAGCTAGATAGAACACTATTCCAACGATTTCGAACAAATTTGCACCACACATGTAAATTGGGCCTGTATAGAGATGCAAGGGAAATTGTTTAACATTTTTTTGAAAATTAACCCCCTTTTTGGCCAAAAAACCCCAAAAATCAGTTATTATTATTATTAGGTGAACGAGAATTTTTATAAAGAAGTGGTTTATTGCATATGGTAGGGTACATTAAGGGCTAAAAATTAGCAAAATTTTATAAAAATCGTTAGAGCCGTTTATTTTAGAAAAAAATATTAACATATTTTTTTTGCCAAAAAGGGAGTTGCTTTTTAAACTTTTTCAAAACCTTTTTCTGTGCATCTATACAGGCCTAATTGACATGTTTATTGCAAATTTGTTCAAAAATGATCGAATAGTTTTCTTACTAGCTTTGTATAAATACAGGCAGACATTTTCTAAAAAAAAACACTTTTTTTGGACTCAAGGGGTCCCAAAACGGATATTTCCACAAAAATCTCAACATCGTTTTTTTTGCGATCACTATACTTTCTCTGTACTACAGTGAGAAAGTAAAAGGTGTTCCTGAAATCTCTGGTCTCCTTTTGTGGCTATGTTCCTGGGATCGAGACAAACGTATTTCACAATAATCATGGGTGTACGGTGTTTACTTTTTCGACTGCCTGTCTGCCTGTTTTTTTACAAAATAATTGATATCTATAGAACGGTTTGACTGATTGAGTTTAAACTTGATATGAAGTATAACCTAACAATGATATATACCAGGTGTCCATAAAGTACATGATATTTACCTTTGTACATACATCACTGCATACTCGTATATTTTGATCATAATATGGTATAAGTCATAATGATGTAATTTTCCAGGACAGGCGACCTGTTGCCTGGGAGAAATAGCAGATAGCGTTCCACCAATTATTAAATGCTACTACCACACGGTTAATTTTATAAGGAGACATATACCATTTTCCCTGTAACAGATACAGATGTTACCAATCAAAATGGTGGAATAAGTCAAAATTTAAATTTTCTTGACTTATACCACTTTGCTTCTGACCCATTCATATGACAAATTTAAAACGATAAATTAATATACCGTTTGTCCACAAAGTCCCCTCTCTTAACTTTGGTACAAGTATAAATAAATAAATGAGCTTCAGGGTAACTTTATATGACAAAGGGAGATGAATTTTGGTGTAACCGACCAATTTCACCCTTTACTCCAAAATTTAGGGTTGAGAGGGTAATCAAAAATCCTAAATTCAAACCCCATTTTGGGGTAAAATTCATCTCCCTTTGTCATATAAAGTTACCCCGAAGCTCATTTATTTATTTCTACTAGTTCCAAAGTTATGGGGAGGGGGGGTTACTTTATGGACACCCGGTATGTCAAAATAAACGATTATATCCAATCATGCGATTCCAAATGGCGACGGTTTGAAAATGTGTATCCTAAATTACCCAAAAACCGTACATTAAGAAAAATTACAAGACAGTTTTTTTGTAGTCCTTTCAATTCCTTATGGGATTTACGTATGTTGTAATTATCTTTAACGTAACTATTATCTTTCATCCGATTGTTTTGACAGATACATCATCCGATATGGAATCAATAGGGCTACAAAAAAGGTGTCTTGAAATTTGTTGTTAAAACCAAGGTTTTTTTAGTAATTTATGTTTGAAACATTCAAACAGTCGCCATTTTGAAACGCAATTATTGTTAAATATAATCGCTTATCTTACTTAACACAGATCATTGTTAAAACTGTACGTCAAATTTGAACTCAATAGGTGCAACCGTTCTCTAGGTATCAAATATTTCGTAAAAACTACATACAGACAGACAGACGAAAAACTAAGCACCATAGACCCTTGTTTGTATTGTGAAATGCGTTTGTCTCGATCCCAGGAACAAATCCACAAAAGGAAACCAGAGAGTTCTGGGACACCCTGTATAGAGTTTAATGTTGTCACGACGCTCCACTATAAAGGAAATCACCAAATCTAGCTAAAAGTATTCGGTTATTTCATTCCTTTAAAAACGCTTCATGAGGCGTACGGAGAAGCGTCTAATAGTATAACGTGCGCAGTCAAATATTGCCTCATCTATATGCAAAGCCAGCATCCCGACAGGAATTCACTCAAGCAATATACCTCTTCCTGAACATGTAATCCTGCAGTGATTGAATTTCCCCGAACTAATAAAATCCAAACAAAAATGAAATTTATAATCAACTCGTTTGCTTTTCAAAAAATAACGGGACTGCTTTTCCGAAGCTGGTAAACGTTATAGTAAACAACCCTCCCACACAGTGGCGGATACAGTACCTCAACTGGGGGGGGGTCAATACTTTCTAGGTATGCAAAACAACTGGTAGGTTTTTGGGGAGGAGGGGGGTCCCAAGAAAATTTAAAAAATGTTAACGCAAAACGTTGAATTTTAATGGAAGTATTCTGGTTATCAACAATACTTTTGACTTTAATGAAATCCAACAAATTAAAACGTACCTAGGCGTAGGCCTACACGCCTACAATATAATCTTTTCGGAATTATCGGAGGTTAGATTTTTAGTAATTTTATTGTTTGTTACTATCCTTCATTGTTCATTATTGCATTTTTAATAGTTTTAATTTAGAATTATGTAAAGTAAATGCTAAACTAACAAAATGATTTTTTATTTTGGAGAAAACATTAAAAATAAAACTCGTTCTTAGTTTTTTTAAGGTGCGTAAACAAAGGCCTATCACACAGTACGTGAACAACTGTGTCAGAATAAAGAGGGAGCTGTTTTTTCAAGAAGAAAGATGTTATTTTTGAAGTTTGTTTGATATTCGTTCAAAACTTATATGAAATATACAAAACAAAAATACAATTAAAATACAACAACAAATTAAAAAACTTCATCTGTTTCTGCAGTAAACAATTAGCCAAAAGAGTTAAACAATTCTGTGACATCCAAGATGGCGTTGTCAAGTAGGTTCGGTTAGTTGAAGAAGACCATACACTAGATATTTTACTACAGTCGGGAGCACGAAATAAGGCGGGTGAGAATGTTTGCGCTGTTGCCAGACATGGGACTGGCAAAGCGAGGAACTGTCGAGAATCGCTTGTTTTGCGCCACGATCTGGCAACACTGAGCGCGTTACTTTTCTCATTACAGTTAGATATCGTTGATCTATGAACTGTGAACGAGTGATCCTATAAGAATACGATTTACATTAAAGCACGTTTGTGCTTACACTACTTGTAAATACTTTTAATAACTATTTTGTACAGATAATTTTTTATTATTCAGAATTCTACTAGTACATACCATCATGGAAGGTCTTCTACTTTTCGAGAGGCTAGTGTCACTGTAGTGTTCGATGACCTCCCAGTTGGACTTCTTCGCCGGAGGATGAACGTCTTGCACAGGGGTTGACCTTCCACTTAGGTTTGTAGGCGAGTCCAGGATGTGACGAGAACTTTGTTTCAGGCTCACGCATCTTCGAGACCAGGTGTGGTTGCGAGGGGCTTGGAAATCCTGCTGCAACAACCGCAACACCGATTTACGTTAGTACCATTGTTTGTTTGTGTCGCTATTATAAGTAACATAATTTGTCTAAGTTTTAAATTTTAATAAACAAAAGGAATTAATGAAAGCTATGAGCCACATGTATTATGTGTATGTAACCGCCAATGCGATTAAATACGTAATTTTACCAAAAACCTAAGAATTTAGTTCAGAGAGTAGTTGGTAAACCGATTGGTCTTTTAGGGCATACATGAATTACAATTCACTATCAAAGTCCTTACTTAGTACAAAATCGCAAAATACTCTTTAATATTTAAAAGTTTTATAAATTTTAAAAGTTTAATACTATGAAAACTTTGTTCTATCCCATGTATTTCAAACAAATATGAGATCATGAAGATTATTTGTACTCTTCTATACTAATATTATAAAGAGGTAAAATTTGTTTGTTTGTATGTAGGGGGAAATCTCTGGAACTACTGAAATGATTGAAACAATAGTTTTACTAATAAAAATGTGCACTATACCTGAGTAACATGGGCTATAGTTCATGTTGATAAAAACATTTTTTATTTCAATATTTGTAAATCTAGTCGGAAAAAAAATCTTAGACTGATGAACCAACACATATTTCTTGAATGTATTTTCATTCATTACAATAGCAACCAATTTAATAAAATAACAGTTTAAACAGCTATTGGCGCTAATATTTCCATTAACAGCTGATTTCAAACTTTGAAGCAATTATTTGTATTTCTAACTTTTAGGTTCGGTTTTTTATTAAAGTGTACATCTGAGCCTAGCTGGTTTTTTAGCCTTTATTATAACTTTATATTTATAAAATATACGAGATAATTTGATTTGAACATGTTACTAATGTTACACCTTTATTATAAAGAAAACATAACATGATTATGTGTATAGAAGAATCCAACGGGATTTAAAGAAGCACGCACGGGTTTCCCCTAGTCTATAATAAAGGCCGTGCAACTAGTTTTGTTCAGTATATATTTCATTGTTTTCTATAAAGCAAAAAGGAATTTTAAACTTAAAAAAAAGTAAAACTGAAGAGATATTGCAAACTTTATTTTTAGAGTCACTCTGTTATATTTAGTAGGTCTAGCTTGTTTTAAATTGCGTTAAACATGTAAATTCAATATTTTCATTTTGCCATTTTGATCTCAAAATATTATCTAGGATAATTGTTGAAATCAATTTTTTTTATTTTATGTTGTTTTTAGCGGTTATTCTTAACGCCTAAAGTTGTCTAAAATCCACAACATCTTCTTTCTTGATTTTCCAAATCTATATTTATTTTGTTTAATATTCTGAATTACTGCTCATTTTCATTTTCAGGCGTTTAAAGTTAAACTTTACCAGTAAACTGTGTTACAACGAAACGCTAGTGACATTTATCTATGTACTACGTGACACTTTCCTAGTTTATACTCACTAACGTACACATGGGAGCAAACCTTCTTCTTCGACTTCTGAACAGTTTTTGACATTTAACTTCTATATACGCATCCATCAGATTGTAATTAAAATTGGTATTTTCCTAAAGGTAAGCATACAATGTACATATGCAATTTAAATTTACATAAACTTTTTTTACAAAATGATAATCGTTGATTCAATTGGTATAAGTACATAGTTTCTATGTTGGTACCTCGTTTATATAAATCCTATAAACAATTCTAAATGAAGGATTTTTTTTAGAAAATACCCTATGGGTACGGAACACCTTTAATGTGAGTTTCACTAACCCTTGACTCAATCATAAGTGTACTAGCTGCCCGATGCGGCTTTGCACTGGTAGACAAATCAAAGTTAAATGTATATTAACACACAAAAAGAATACATCAATAAATATATTACACTATGTATTTCTTATGGGGATTTTTAGTAACTTTGAACCCCTTAAACTCCCCTAAAATTTTTTTAAAACCTTTCTTAGCGAGCACCTAGGGCCCTAGAGGAAGCTACATACAAAATTTCATTAAAATCAATTCGATGTTTTTTTTTTTTTTTTTTTTTAATTTTAATCCCCCCAAACCACCCTTAAATTAAAATGTTTTTGAAAACTTTTCTTAGCGACCACCTGCTACATACCAAATTTCATTCCAATCCGTTTGGTGGAATTTTTAGAAAATTTGACCCCCCCAAACCCTCCCTAAAATTTTGATTTTTTTTAACACCTTTCTTATCGAGCACTTTGGGTCCTAGAGGAAGATACTTAACAAATTTCATTCCAATCCGTTGCGTAGTTTTTGAGAAATTGTGATGAGTGAGTGAGTGGTATTTGGCTTTTATATATATACAACTTTAACAGTAACTGATGATGATGATTAGGTAACCGAAACGTCCTTCCCAGGATTTCGTGTAAATTTTTTAAAAATGTCAGCAAGTGCAGTGACAGCTCCTTATATATTTTCCTAGCTCGTCGTCAGTATTTCCCCCACTTCCAGTAAAAAAATTGACCAATAATAATCATCTATATCACAAAAACACTGCGCTCGCACTTAAAGCAACTCAATAGTTTTACTATCGACCGCTGTGCGGCTGAACGTCGACGTTGAACGCGAGATTCAATTTAGATGATTGCGAGTTTTCAGTTGGTTTTCCTACTTCACTCAGATTGATTTAGTAAAAATGTTATTATTGATTTAGCAGAAATGTTATTATTGATTTAGCAGAAATGTCATTATTGATCTAGTAGAAATGTTATTATTGATTTAGTAGAAATGTTATTATTGATCTAGTAGAAATGATATTATTGATCTAGTTGATTTAGTAGAAATGTTATTATTGATCTAGTAGAAATGTTATTATTGATCTAGTAGAAATGTTATTATTGATCTAGTTGATTTAGTAGAAATGTTATTATTGATCTAGTAGAAATGTTATTATTTATTGAGTAGAAATGTTATTATTGATTTAGTAGAAATGTTATTATTGATCTAGTAGAAATGTTATTATTGATTTAGTAGAAATGTTATTATTGATTTAGTAGACATGTTATTATTGATCTAGTAGAAATGTTACTATTGATTTAGTTGAAATGTTATTATTGATCTAGTAGAAATGTTATTATTGATTTAGTAGAAATGTTATTATTGATTTAATAGACATGATATTATTTATTTAGTAGAAATGTTATTATTGATTTAGTAGAAATATTATTATTGATATAGTGGAAATGTTATTATTGATATAGTGGAAATGTTATTATTGATTTAGTAGAAATGTTATGATTGATCTAGTAGAAATGTTATTATTGATTTAGTAGAAATGTTATTA